>CATIWF010082753.1:0-36841 GCA_949630135.1 Balakata baccata
TCCAATTTGCTAAGAATGACCTTGAGGCAACTCAACAAACCATCCTTAGTTTAGTTGGTAGGTATCTGATCCATACCAATTGCATATCCATGCAACTATCGAATCTTGTGCTATCAACTAATTGATGTGTGCACACACATTCGGCTATCAACTCTTGATATGTGCATATCTTATGTACACTTTCCCAACATCATCTCTAATACTCATTGACCTTAGCGCAAATCCAACAAATCAATGACATAGTTAAGTCCAACCCATTAATCATGAAATTTCATTTCAATGGTTCGAACATATTCTTATAGAGTGAGCTTGAGGCAACTCAACAACTCAAACTCTAGACGAACTCTGGTTCTCTCCACATTAATGGAAGGCGAACTCTAGACGTAGTTTTTAAAAATATGAAATAAAATGTATATGTGAAATATATGTAACAAATATGTAAAGAAATATGTGGATTTTATATATAATAAGTAAATTGATTTTATATGTAAAATATATGAGAGAAGTTTGACTTAATAATTAGTTTAAAAAATAAAAATATTAATTTAAAATTTTTTTTTAATTTCAATTCAATTTTCAACCAATAAAAGAAAATCTAATTAGATAGAAACAAAATTGTCATTTAAAGTAAAAAATAGTAAAATTATATATTTTTAATAAAGAGGATAAAAATTCAAAATGCAAAAGGATGTGAAAAAGTCTTTTGTTCGTGTACTTTCCACAATTATTTACTTAGACTGGAAAAATTGAATATCTCAAACATGAAAAATAAAGTTTAGAAACTGATATAAAATGTAAATAAATCATATAAACTACTAAATCTTTGGAGGGTCGAACTCTTAAACAAAAATGAGGGGATGAAGATGATCCAGAGAAAATTCAGGGAAAAAAGAAGCGGATACAATGCGGTCATTGGGACCACGATGTTTTTAATTTATACCAGTGTTTCCGAAGTAGTTAAACGAGTCCAAGTGCTGCTTCACCAGTCCTCTCGCCTGACCATTTACAACAGTAAAATGAATAAGAGGAAACAAAAGGTACCCTCACGCACGTGTTCTTACATCGAACATGAACGAATTTACACCTTTAAGAACTCGGGAAGATGCTGGAATTTGTCGACAGCGGATTTTATGGGAGCGCTGAGCTTTGTTTGTCGATGAATTGCTCGTCCATACTAAACCTTATTTACATAGTAAAGCACTCATCGAAACAACATGAAAACCTATAAGTATCACCTTAGAGGGAAGCAGAAGAAGAACCTACTCTTGACTTCCAGTAATATGGTCTGCCCATGTGCGAATTTGCTCTGATTGCCCTCAATTTTATGGAATCGGTAGGGAATTACAATACAAAAATGATTTCTTTCTTCGATCAACTTCGCTGCCAAGGAAGAGGTTTTAACTTCTAAGTTCTAAGGTCGTTTAGCAGCAAAAGGCCATAAACCTCGTTCTCAATCACTAAAACCTTCAGGCGTCAAGTCCTCGGAATGGGCCTTATCAGGGTCAAGCTGGGATCATTTTGCGTAAGGACATAGAGGGATTGGTTCGGTTTCGTAACATATTTAACTAATAGTTTTTTTTAATCTCCTCCAAAAATTGAATTAAGATATTTGGTTATATTTTCTAATTCGCGGCTGATACTTTATTCTAATTTCAATTAACTACTATTTAAAAAAATTTTATTTTAGAGTTTTTTTCCAATCGGCTATTAGCTGATTTTATTTTATTTTTAAATTAGATTATATTACTCTTACATATTTTATTAATTACAAAATGTTTATTTTATCTAAATTGAATTTTTCAATTAAAAATTATTTATAATTATATATTATTTATTTTTAAATAAAAAATATATAATATATTCTAATTGTTTTATATATTATTTAATTTAAATAATATTAAACTTATTTATAAATATACATATATATTTTTTAAATTTTTTTATAATTAATTAAATACTTATATCTTATATAAAAAATATATATATTTTAAATACTATAAATTATATTTATATTAATAATTTTACATTCTAGCAAAAAAAAAAAAAATAATCCAATTAATTTTAATAATTATCAATATTAATTAATTATCAACCAACAAACAACTATCAAATATTAACTATCAATTGCCAGCTATGCTTTCACAAAATACGCAGAAGAAGATGCATAGAGCAGCCGTAAAATGGGAACAAAATATATTTTTAATTATTTTAATTTTATGATTTTTCTTTTTGTTGCATTTTTCAGTCAACTTTTTGTGCTGGCACTGACCAGTCAGTTCATCATATAATTTTTTTTCGGGATTTGTATTCTCCTTTCACAGATCTAACGGTCCAAAATCACTATTAACATTAACAATCATATATTCCGTCTCTGTTTAACAGTCACCGTCCCCTCTCTCGCTTTCCTTCAAATTTTTTCTAACTGTAAGTCGGCGAAAAACAGAATCGGGCAAGAAGTGCATATTCTTTCTTCCTCTTTCTAGATTTTTCTTTCAGGTGTAACTCGTATCGACCATTAAACAAAGCCGAAAAGGGAAATAAGAATTTTTGTCTACTCAAAGGAAAATTATTAGTCTATATGGCAGGTTTTTGTTAATTCTGTAAAGCAGGGTTTATTTGGTTGGTTTAAAATTTTCATTTTGCAGGAATCAAGACACCGGAAATGACTCTGAATTCGGAATTATGTTGTCTTATGTTTCGGAAACAATTTGATTGACAAGAATTTCGGCGATCTTGTTGATTTGGCTTGTTGGTTCTTTGTGTTTCTCAGATCACACTCTTTTGTTATAGAAGTTTTGGCTGAAATTTTTGTCTGAGTAGAAATTTTGGTCTTTTGTGTCATGGGTGCTGTGGAGAATCTAGCAGTGAACAGAGAAGATCGTATTCCGGGAGAGGCTAAGGAGATTTTAAAGTCATTGGCATCTAAATGGGAGGATGTGATCGATGCAAATGCATTGCAGGTGAACCCTCTCAAAGGTGCGATGACCAATCAAGTCTTTCAAATAAAGTGGCCAACGAAGTCGGAGAAAGGCTCTCATAAAGTTCTGGTGAGGATTTATGGAGAAGGTGTGGAGGTGTTCATTGATAGGGATGATGAGATCCAGACATTTGAGTTCATGTCCAAGCAAGGGCAGGGGCCTCGTCTTCTAGGGAGATTCTCAAATGGGCGAATCGAAGAGTTCATACATGCAAGGGTACTTTTATGTTTTTCTCTATGTGTCTATTTAATTTGTATATGTATATATATCCTGCATCAAGATATTGAAAATCTTTACAGCCTGCACTATACTTGTTAGCATTCTTGAAAAATGTTCCGTTGCTAACGTATATGGGGCTAAAGAGAAACCTCCATAAAATTGGATTGATTGTAGCTATATCCATTCATCTCAACTTTTTCCTGTTTTGCTCTTATATTGGACGAACTTAGAGATGAAAATTATATCTCACCTTGATCAGGTGTCTATGCCTTGAGTTGCCTGAAACTGACTAGGAATTCCCCGCCTGTCAGTTGCAGCATCATTTTGAGGATGGGTTTAAGTAACCCCGCCTAGATTGGCTCCTTCAATTTGAAAATATACTTTTGTATTACAGTTTTCGGCTATATAGATAAGCAAGAACTTATTTAAATGAAGGAAAGAAAAGAAAGAAGGGGAAACATTGTGGTTTCGTAAAACTTGTCTGCCTTTTCTTTTGTAGGTGATCATTTATTATTCTGCTGTAAAAAATTTTATTTCATAAAATATAAATACTTATTATCTTTCTGAAACAAATATTTCCTGCTTTATCTTTATGTGAATTTCAGACACTGTCGGCATCTGATTTGCGTGATCCGGAAATATCATCTCTCATAGCGACTAAGTTAAAAGAGTTCCATGGTCTTGAGATGCCTGGTCCAAAAAATATCAACCTGTGGACTAGGCTGCGGTACATTCCTTTTCTCCTTTTTATTTTCCTGTTTCTGTCTATCTGTAAAAGAAGGCATTTCTCTCCTTGCCAAATAAAATGAGTTTGATATTTATCTTCAGTTCTTTGTAGATGAAAATGTTTAATTCTTGTTGATTTTTCAGAAATTGGTTTAAAACAACAAAAAAAGTGTGTCCTCCTGAAGAAGCTGAAGCCTTTCATTTAGATGCTATTGAGGAGGAAATTTCCTTATTGGAAAAGGAGCTCTCTAGCTATCAAAAGATTGGTTTTTCTCATAATGATTTGCAATATGGTAACATAATGATTGATGAAGAGACAAAAGCAATAACTATAATAGTAAGTTCCTCTTTCTCCAGTAGTTAATGCAATTTATGATTTCATTACTTCTTTTTGAATGGCTAGCATAACCTTCCTATGTTTATGAACTTCAGTGATGATATTTGTAAGGGAAAAAATTTATTCTTAAGTTGCTAAACTATAACAAGTTATTTGACTCGGTCTCTAATCTTTTATTGTGTTTTGGGACTTGAAATAACTCATTATAGTTTAGGGACTTGAAAATGGATTTTGCCTACTTTTAACTATTCTCTCTTCTTTGGATTTAATTGATTATTGATGTTCTTAATTTTGCATTTATTCATCACTTGGCACACGATCATCTATCTGGAAATAGTGAATTGGTCAGGTATCTTTGCAATCTCATGTAACTAGAGAGGTCAATTGGGCATGGCTTTAAATGATAAATTAATCGGCTGTGGAATATATTGCTCTTTTAATTGACAATAATAGAAATAGCTATTTGTGATTTTATCCATTTATTTTGTATGCAAATGTCTTGGGCCTATTCCCACATTTTGGAAAGCATGTCGTTAGTTCCCTTGTCGTACATTTATTCTTGAGCATCTTCAATAATCATTTTATTACTATTACACATAACATGAATGCTACTAGATAAGCTTTGTTTTCCTATGATGCATTCAACCCTCCTTTGCATTGTAATGCAAGTAGAGTTGTGACTCTGCCTGGTTGAATGACTTATAGGACATTGATGGCATGATTAGTGGTCCCATGGATTCTCTCTGTTCTGAAGTCAAATGAAGGTAGACACTTCAGGTAATAATAATAATAATAATAATAATAATAATAATAATATTGCACAGTGTATTTAGTTCTTGTCTTATTACCTTTACTAATTATGGGTACATACCTGGCATTTGACTTGAATCCACTGTCAGATAATTTCTCTAATAGGAAACTCTTTTACAAAAGCTAAATTCTGCTGTATTGAGTTGATTGATCAGTCTATTATATTGGGGATGACTGACTAAATTACCGTTCAGCAATTTTGTCATTCTTGTTTTTGGTCTAAATAATTCCTTCCTGCATCTCACTCTCATCATACAATTCTCAATCTTCCCTGATTTAAATTTTGAAAATCAAAAGTTTGTGAAGAGCCATTTGTAACTGATGCCTGAATATAGTTGTTAGCTGATGACATTCAGTTGGTACAAATTTTTTCCCTGTTTTCAACTTTAGATCATGGTATATGAATTGGTCTTTTTTATGTTTTTCTCTTGCATAATGCCTAATTAATAATCTGTTTCTCAGGATTATGAATATGCAAGTTATAATCCTGTTGCCTTTGACATAGCAAACCACTTCTGTGAGATGGCTGCTGACTATCACACTGATACGCCCCATATTTTGGATTACAGTAAATACCCTGGTGTGTCATTGTCATCTAATTTATTTGATCTTTCTGTTCTGCTTGTTTTGCCAATCGCAAAAGTAATTTTAATTTTGACCTGTCTGTCACTATAGGTTTGGAGGAGCGTAGAAGGTTTCTGCATATATATCTGACTTCTTCAGGTATCTGTCTCATCCCTGTTATTGAGATTCTCAGTTTCTTGCCCTATTAAGAAGTAATATGTTCTCTTTTCTAAAACAACCGAGCAAACATAGATAGCACTGTATTATTTTCATGTTATATGACGTTGTTGGGTTTTCAGCAGCTGATCAAGTGACTGATATTGAGGTGAAGAAGCTGCTGGAAGATGTTGAGAAGTATACACTTGCAAGCCATCTGTTTTGGGGCTTATGGGGCATAATATCAGTATGTGATGGCTTCTTATCTGTGCTCTGTTAATTATAACTTTACAATGACTCTACTATTTCACAAATCATGTGATGGCTTGAGGAATGACCAATGGCTGGAAGCATCTGTATTTTAGATTATTTTCCTTGTGGCACGTATGTAGGATGTTGTGCAGAAACACTAGTAATTGTGTTTACGGATAAAAATTTTTAAGCTTACAAATAGTTTCTCTGGGCATTTCAGGAACATGTCAATGAAATTGACTTTGATTACAAGGAATATGCAAGGCAGAGATTTCAACAGTACTGGTTAAGGAAGCCTGAACTTCTGGGCTCCTTGGTGGACAAGTGATGGTGATGGTGGTGATTGTATTATTTTATAGTTGATTGGTGGACAGTTTTCATATTGTCAATATAATTTTGTTTATATGGATTTTTATGTTTTTGAGGTTTGCAACTTTTCTAGGAAAGACAGGTTTATTTATCTTTGATTTGGTTCGTCGCACAACTGAGGACCTCAGGTCTCCAAAAGAATGGTGGATCTACTAACCAATAATGTATAAAATAAAATACTGTCAACTTCAAAAATACATGTTGTAATAAACCTAAAAGAAATATAGTTTTGAGAAAATTGATGATAATGCAATTCCTTTACTTCAGGGTTAAGTATGTGAATGAGCCGAAATTTGCTGAAAACAATGTCAATTACGTTTTTGGCAGCTGCTAATAGGTAAGCTAACCTATTTTCCAAATTTGGGCCTGTGTCTGAGCAAAAGCTTGAGTGCAAGTGTCTTTAGTTGAGGCCCAACTGATTGGTACGCAAATATGCACACAGTGTCGCATACGGCAAATTACACGATGAAATTTCATGGTTTTTTTATTTTTATTTTCAGTGTTCTGTTTTTTCATTTGCAACAAAAGTTAATTCATTTATACCGATTTTTTTAATTTTTTTTAGAGAGAGAGACTATAGTTGCATAGTGTAATTTTTGAGAAGAATTTGTTTAATAGTGGCGATGGAGAAGAAGATTGAAAAATTTGCTCGATTTACTTAAAAACAAACAATAAAGGAATGAGATTTGTATGTGACACTTCCATTTTGCATGAATATTTATCATTATCGTTGCATTCGACTATGGTTTTCTAAACATAGTCATTTCCCACTATGTCGTCTTCATATTTGGGATTATTATAATTTAGGTTATTGTATGCATTTCTTTATTAATCATCAATTATCTTTTATCCTTCAAAAATATGTCCAAAGTATGCTCAAGATATACGAGATTTTATAGCATTTGTTCACAAATGTTTTAGGTCGAAAGTATTTCTGAAATATATCCAAGATATGACTAAGGTATACCGGATTTTATAGATCGTTAGCCTAAGTATTATATATCGAATGTATCCCCAAGATATACCCAAATGATGCTCAAGGTATACCGAACTTTAATTGTTCACAATTGTTTTAAACTGAAAGTGTCCCCAATATATACCCAAAATATAATGAACTTTATATCATTTTGTTCACAACTGTTTTAGGCCAGAGATATCCTCAATATATACCCTAGGTATACCAGATTTTATAGTCTTTGTTCATATAACTATTTTAAGTCCAAGGTATCCTCAAGATATACTGAAAGTATGACTAAGGTATACTAGAGATTATCGTATGTTCTGCTAAGTACTTTAAGCCAAAGGTATCCCCAAGATATATTCAAGGTATATAGGAGGTGTTAATGTAATTATATAAAATATTTTTTTGGTAAAATTGAAAAAACATCGAGAGCAAATAAAGTTTTAATTATTTTTCTTTTTTGATATTTATGAAAAATTCTCAAATTACATCATAGATCATAGTCCATATTATAATATAGACTAAGTTCAATTTATATATGTAAGAAGTAGTTGTAATTTTGGTTTATTGTTGAATACCGCCGGTAGCTGTTGGCTATTGATAGCAATTTGATATTAGTGTTTGATAAAACTAATTGAACTATTTTTTTATAATGTAAAATTACCAATATGAATATAATTTATATTATTCGAAGTATATATATTTTTATATGAAATATAAGTAAATCAAATAATTATTTCATATAATTATATACTATAATTAAGATAATAAAAATTAATTAATTATAAATAAAAATTTTAAATATATAAATAAATTAATAAATTAAATATTATTTATATTTAATATATTAAATAACATATAAAGCAATTATAAATATATCATATATTTTTATTTAAAAATAAATAAATTTATTCGTTCAAATATTATTTATAATACATTTATATTTGTAATTATAAATAATTTATTGATTGAAAAATTCAATTTGGAAGAAATAAGTATTTTATAATTAATAAAAAATATAAAGATAATATAGTCCAATTTAAAAAAAAAATTGAATCAGTTAACAGCTGATGAGAACAACAGCTATTTGGAGTTATAATCAGCTATCAGCTGCTTATTAGAAAGTCTTATCAGACACCTTAGTTCGGCTATTGAAGGTTCAAAAAGCTATCATCTATCTCCAATAGCTGAACCAAACAACCCTTATTGCGATTTTTTTTTTGGTGTTTTCTGTTCATCATTTTCTCTGTTTATCATTTTCTATTTTTTTTTCATTATTTTCTATTCTTTGTTGTTTTTTTTTTCAAATTTAATTTTGTTTTGATTTATTGTTTTTTGGTGCGTTTTGTTTCAAATTTTTGTTGCATTTTGAGTTTTTTCAAAAATGATTCAAACCTACAAATCAGACTTGTATTAACATAAGAAATAAATTTATATTAATAAACTAATGAACTTTTTACTTTATTTATAATATACATGTTTTAATAAATTAATGAACTTTTACTTTATTGCTAATAAACTTACAGTTTATAACAAATAAAACAGCAATTTATACAAATAAATGTATAGTTTATAACTTATAATTTACTGATAATGTATTTATAGTTTACAAAAAATGAAACTGTATTAATAAACTAATGAATATTTACTTTATTCCTAATGAACATATACTTTATAATAAATGAATATTTTTCAATAAACTATTGAACATTTACTTGATTGTCAATGAAACTAGAGTTTTAAAACAAATGAACATGTAGTATTAAACTAATGAATATTTACTTATTTACAATGAATATACAATTTATAACAACTAAATATTTCTCAATAAACTAATTAACATTTAATTCATTGTCAATGAATATCTACTTCATTGCTAAGAGCATCTCCAACACTGTTTATTATTTCATTTTCTATTATATAATAAAAAATCTACTATCTATTTTATTTTGTTTCGAAATTTGGATGCATTCCAATAATACTTCTTATCTTCCTATATTTTAATTTTTTATTAATAAAACTATTAAAAAAAAGAGAAAAAAAAAAGAGATTAAAAGAACAAAAGAGAATAAGGAAAAAAAAATAAAATATTGATAAGAAGCTTACTGTAACTTTTAAATCTAAGAAAATAGAATGTAAAATTTACAGAGTAAGATAAGTAAAGAGAATGATAGAAAAACTGTTTAATGAAATAAAATTTCTAAATATAAATAAGAAAAGAAATAGAGAGATTTTTGAAGATGCTCCAATGAATATAGAATTTTAAAATAAAATGAATTTTTAATGATAAACTAATGAATTCTTCATTTATTCATAATTAATCGTACAATTTATAATAAAATGAATATTTTTTAATAAATTAATAAATATATCTACAAACAAATTATTACCGTATAAAATTATTTCATTTATAAAATTATTACTGGTTCTTATACGTATAATAATGGATATTCTAAAAGCCGATGAAATAACAATCGGCCGCATACGCTCTCTTTAGATGGGCCAAGGGCCAGTCTTATATGATGATCCATGAATAACGAATATGTCGCGCTGCATAGAATCAAATCCAAGGACGAGAGCCGAGCAGTGAAATAATGTTCCACGTAATCCCTCTCAAAGTCCACCACACATGACCAATCTCCAAAATATCTCTCTTTACTTCTTGTTCAGCTCGAACCTAGAAACCCACAGGTCCTGAGTTGCTCACTGCCGTTGTTCTTTTGTTGTGGCTACCACTCAATTCTGTTTGCAGGAAGAAGAAGAAAGAAAATGGCAATTGCATCACAGGCAATAATATCAGCACATACATGCACATTCACTTCCCCTAGACTTTTCAAGAAATCCCTGACCATGAGTAGGCAAAATTGGACAATTTTGACGGTCAGAGCTTCTACTGATGATTCTGACTGTAACGAGGAAGAATGTGCCCCTGATAAGGAGGTCTGTTTCATTTTAAGCATAGCCCTTACCAGTTTGTACTTGTTTTGATTTGCTTCCCATTGTTTGTTCTTCTCAGATTTTGCTTATGTTCTATAAATTTGCTGTTTGGTGTTTGTAAAGTAATAATCTTTATTGGTAAAGAGTGCTAAAGCTAGTTTATTTTTTCTTGAATTTATGAATAGAAAAACTTATATAAAGGATAAAAATTTTAGGGAATTGTATGCCATTGAATAGTGAAACAATTTTTTGCTTATTGGCAATAATCCTACTTGGAAATGAGACAAACTAATAACCAGGTCCATCACTTATATCTCACTCAGCTCTTTGTTGTAGAATTTCTATCCTTATTTAGTCATTCAAAATTGTATTGCATCTTACATTTTAGCTCTCATTTTGTATTTCATATGGTTGAAAGTCGCGAGCTATGAATTTAGTGTTAGCAGCTTATTCTATCAAGACATGCCTTGAAGCCAATAAAAGAAATTTATTCCTCCTTCAAATATGAAGGATACGTAATGTGTTCGGTAATTTTAAATGATAGGTTGGGAAGTTGAGTGTGGAATGGTTGGCTGAGGATAAAACCAAAGTTGTGGGGACATATCCACCCCGGACTCGTGGTTGGACAGGGTATGTTGAGAAGGATACTGCGGGGCAGACCAATATCTACTCTGTTGAGGTTGGTTATTTCTGAGGCTTCATTTTCACTTTGTTTATTCATTCTCTTGTTGTGATTGGTTCTGCTTTACAACATTGTCACCTTAGTATGTTACTTCCATCCCTATAAAAATGGTTTACAGTTTCTACAAATATTAAAAGAAATTAGTATCTCTCACTTGACTAGAGGAAGGGTGCTAAAGAACTAATAGGACATTTTTGTCTCAACACTAGCTTCACATTATGCCTGTATGCCTTATCTAAGTAGCATAGAATTCTTATTTTGTTATAATTTGGAGCCTATGAGGATTTGTTTTGCAGTTCCTATTTTCCTTGGCAGAAATTTTTTTGGGGATCACATTTCATAAAGTTTATGAGCTTGACTCACCTTCTTTATTGTCGCACTCTTTAGTTTCTATTGCCCTCGCAAATTGAACAACCATCCTCCTTATCCATTGGGTCATTGTTAGCTTAGAAATTTAATCCCTGAAGTTCACTCTTCCAATCACTTAGACATGAGGCAATGAACTGGCAAGTTGATTATGGTTTCTCATAATTGATATTTTCCCATAAGGTAAAAGTTTCCTTTCAAGGCATCTTAGGAAATGCTTGATCCATAAAATATTACAACTGCTCTCCTCAGCTTTATCAATTTAGAACCACCTAAATTTAAAATTGTAAGCTTTCAACCTATCGGCCCAACTAAGTCACTCTCTTGTTGTTCTTATTTTTTCTTTTTTTCTCATATCACTTTGGCATGGAGTTTTGCACTTGCTATGACTTGTCTCAGTACTACTTCTTTCAGCCTGCAGTATATGTAGCAGAAAGTGCAATAAGTTCAGGAAGTGCAGGTTCTTCTTCTTCTGGTGCTGAAAACACAGCAGCAATTGCTGCCGGCCTTGCCCTGATCTCTGCGGCTGCAGCTTCATCAATTCTCATCCAAGTTGGTAAGAACCCAGTTCAGATTCAGACGGCCGAATACTCTGGACCATCTCTCAGCTACTATATCAACAAGTTCAAACCTTCAGAAATAGTCCAAGCTGCTATGCCAGCTCCAACTGAATCTGCTCCACCAGTAGAACTACCATCAGAAAATTCTGCCCCTGAAGTTTCGCAGATACAGGTTCAGTCACAAGTTCAGCCAGAGTCTCCCACTTCAAGTGAGAATACTTTTTCTTAGGCTAATTAAAGTTGGCTTCAATTGTAGAAACTTGAAGATTTTTCTTTTGCTACCACTGATGTATAGTGATGTTATATATTGCATGAACTCCCCCACCCACCCCCAAAAAAAAAAAAAAAAAAGGCTAAAGCTGATACATCTTCATATCTCATGTTCTTTATTCTACTCATACACAAACTCTTGATCCTGTCGTAACTGATGATTAATGACTCATTGGTAAGATGTTTGTGGTATTAGAAGTGAATCTGCTTGTCATTCCCATCTTCTTACGCTAATAATTAGCTCTTTATTACTGTCTTCCCCTGCAGTCTGCACTGTTAGACGGTGGATGCCACAAAATTGCTGATTAACAAGTAAGATTGTGAATATTTAATTTGTACGATTGGAGATGGATTAGAGCTGACAATTTTTTAACACAATACGATACAATACAAATTTTTTTGCAATATAGTATAAATACGCCTAATCTATTAGACGCATTTAAAAATATATAAAATCTTTAATAAATTTTATACAATATGAAAATACACGTTTAAATGATTATATGATACAAAACGATATGTTTAAACAATTATATGACATAAAATGATACATTTAAATGACACATATATATATTTAAATATGTAAATTTATAAATGGTTAAAAAATTGTATGATATATTTAAATGATATAAATAATGATACGATATGTTTATATATGATTTTCAGCTCTAAGATGGACGACTTGAGTAGCAAAGAAGTACTTAATCAATAATAAGCATAAACAATCTTTTTTATATATAATTTTTTTCTCTCAACATATAAATGCTCCATTGATATTTGTGTAATTGTGAGCATTCATGATACAAATTTAATATTAAACTACTCTCTCCTTTATTACTACCATGTTCCTTGTTAAAAGGCTTGACAAACTCTAGGTATCTCATAAGTTATTACTCTCTTCATACGAAAAAAAATAGATCTAATTCTATTTTTATATGTGTTTAAAAATTAGTTGATTTAATAATTTTTTATTTGATATTTTCTAAAAATATTATTTATTTATTATTATTTTAAAAATAATTATGTGATCTTTTTAATACAATATTCAAATTAATATTTATATAGATACAAATCAATTTCAAAAAATTTCAAAAATTATTTAAAACAATAATTAAAAAAATAAATAGGCATTTATGTATATTTAATAAAGATATATATAAATAAAAATATTATTATAATTGAACAAAATATCTATATTTCAGAGAAAAAAAAGTGACTTATAGTTTTGGACAATAAAAAATTAAAAATAAATTTATTTTTTCCGGATGAAGTATTAATTTAATTATTAATAAATTGATTTAATCTATAATTTTTTTAAAACAATTATTATGCACTTTTCAGAATTCTCAATAAAGAAATCCAATCCAAGTAATGGAAAATGAATATTCAATGATCATCATTAATGCTTTGCCTACTTTTTTATACTTCTTTTTGCGTCCTCAGTTTTTATACCGTTGAACATTAAATCAAAAGTTATTTAATTTTTCCCGCGGACCCCGGTGGGCCTCTGCTATATCACATTTTCTTTTCCGCTGCCCCTTTTTTGTTCAGATTTTCTTCCCTTCCTCTTCCATTCTTGCTTCTTGACCTCTTCTCTTCACTTCACTTTCTTCTCTTTCTCATGTCCACCGCTGATCCGCCAGCATCGGCAGCTGGAGTTGGCCTTGGTTATGGAATCGCAATTGCTGTTAGCATCCTTATCCTCATTTCCACCATAATGCTTGCTTCTTATGCTTGTATAAGAGTTAAAGGTGGTGGTGGTAGCAATCGTAGTAATGACGGTGATGACAATGTGGACGACCATATTTATAGATTTAACCATTCAATCGGCGCCGGCAGCAGCTCATTAGAGCCGGTGATGGTGGTCGACCTTGGGCTTGACGAGGCTGTGATTAAATCGTATCCGAAGATGGTGATCGGGGAGAGCCGGCGACTTCCTAAGCCCAATAACGGCCCATGTTCAATCTGCTTGTCGGATTACCAGCCCAAAGATACTATACGGTGCATTCCAGAGTGCCATCACTGTTATCATGCTGATTGTATAGATCAGTGGCTGAAGATGAGTGGCACGTGTCCATTGTGTAGGAATTCTCCTGCTCCGTCAGCAGGATCGACGCCAGTTACTACTCCTCTTTCGGAATTGGTTCCATTATCCTTCCATTCCAGGTGATTCAACTGTTAACTTTTTTGTTGTTATTTTTATTTTTAATTTTTTGTTAAGAACGTTATCAGTGATAACTATTACGGCCCAATTCAATAAGACGCGCCGCAGTCATAGAAATCTATTGGCCCATTAAACAAAGTCTAGTCCATCGGCCCACAGGCCGAGCGGAGTTTAGCCCATGGAAACATTGATTGATTTGATAGGCATTTGGCAGCCTGGACATTTGTCAGCTATCAATGATAAATCTAAAAATATAAAGTGTTTTACTTTTTTTAAGTACAGCGGTGTGACTCAGAATTAAATTTTGGTGGTACTAAAGTAAATTTTGGATTTTTTTATTTAATTATCTGATATTTTTAAGTTTTTATAAATTATTTTTTTAAAAAAAATATTTATTTATTTATTTCTAGTTTTTAAAATTTTAAAAAAATTAAAATATATATATATATATATATTTTTTCTGAATATCATTGTTTTAAACTCAATGCTAAACATACTTTTAGTACATTAGATTTCACCGTGTTTTATTTATGAATAATATAATATGCAGTAAATTATTTATAGGAAAATTTATTATTTATTTCATGTGATTTGATATAATATTTTAGTATTTTTTTGAAATTTGAAAAATATATAATTTGCTTTATATGAGTTGACATAATATATTAATATTTCTTAAAGTTTGAAAATTATACTATTTATTTTCCTGAAAATTTAATATATTGCACTAATATTTCATTGTAAATTTGATTTATTGTATTAATATTTCTTTGAAATTTAATATATTGTACTATTATTCCCTGGAGTAAGAAATAATATTTTTCAATATCTTAAAACTTAACAGAATGACTATATAGTTTAACGGAAATAAAATAAAGGGAACAAATTGTATATTTTTCAAACTTTAAAAAGATATTAGTATAGTATATTAAATTACATGGAATAAATAATAATTTTTCCTTATTTATATAACCAAAAAAAATTTATGAGTAATTTTTTATGGAGGGTTTCAAACATAAATTTTATAATTGTAAAATAAAATTTATATTAATATACTATTAATTTTGTAAATGGACATAAACGTTACTTAATGTTTTGATAAAAGGTTGTTGTTGGCAAAGTGTAAGTACTTTACCCTAGATATATTAAAATAGGATTACATATTAAAATTAATTCTGTTTATACTTTATTTAAGTACTGTAAAATATTTTTTTATAAATTTTAAAATAATTATATAAATCTAGAAGTCGAATTCAATACTATTTGACTAAATTGAAAGAAATATACATCTTTTCATTCATATCTGAATAAATGGGAAAATGTAGTTCTTTTTTGCCATACTAAAAAGATATCTTATAATCATTAAAATTCATATCATATATAATAAAATTACACTAAATGTAAAAGTATACCTAAATGCGACAATTTGCTGGTAATTGTAAGAATTCAATTTTTAAATCCTTTCAAGATTTTTTCTATTTTTTTTTTTTTTTTGTTGACTGAAAAACAACTGGAGCAAGAAAAAAAAATATAGAGAAAAAGTCTTTGCATAAAGGAGTGGTATAGCACTATCCATTTCCATAGGAATTTGCGAGGAAAGGAAACGACCATATATATTCAAAGCCATCACCAATACAAACTTAAAAACATAATTAGTTAGAAGGAATTTGTAGAGATAGGAAGAACCCGGAAACAACCCAACTTCACCTATTGAATTCAAAATTTCAAATTTGCATTGTTTCGTGTTGTAGCTAGTCAATTAGAATTTGAAGCAATATTTGTAATAATTAATTCCATTTGTAGTTAATTAACTACTCATATAGAATAGTCAATGGGTCTAATTATAGAAAAAAGAATAAAATTAAACTGAGCACATGAAAAAGTAAATAAAGAATGAGGAAGATTATTTGGTATTAAACAAAATGAATTTGCTGGTCTATGGCCTCTAACTATGAATTCGGGTTTGAAATTTCAATCACACAATGCTATTATTGAATTTATATTTTTATAGTGTATATATGTATATATAAATGCATTATTGGATATTGATTACTTGTAGTTGGTTATGTGTTACAGAGATGAATATGGGTACGATTAAAATGCATATTGAATAATTTCAGCCTTTGACGCGTTAGGAGAGTATAGTAGAAGCGTTTGGTTTTGCTACAATAAAATAGAAGAATGGTTAATTTGATATTCAAAAAATAATAAAAATGGAAAATCAATATGAGACATGTGTAGCACACAGTTTTTTTAAGATAAATTTGCCTTCTACACAGGTGTTTAGGATAACCGACATTTGTCTCCTAGAATACAACAGATTCCAAGTAGTTGTTGAACACACAACACCTAACTACAGCGAACTTTAACTTGTCACACCCTCTATCACTTAAGAAGAAGAATGCGAACAAAGAAAGAAATATTTCAAGAACAATCAAAGTATACTCTTCATTATCTCTCCAAAATTCAAGCCACATGAGATTAATTGTGATTAATTTCTTTTAAAAACTGCTAATAATGCTTCTCTAACTCTCAAATAATGGTGAAATTAATTTTCGAAACATCAGAAATTGACATTCCAAAAGACATGAATCTCAAAAGTTCATTATGGAATATAATCCACATGGGAGTGTGGCGTGTAGATCTGCCTTGCACTGCAGGCACAACGCACAACCATGTGGATCCACACGGGAGTGTTGCCAAGACCACGAGATTTTGAGCCGATATTTGTGTACGCAGGTCGCACACCCACGCATTGGCCCATTTCGGACCATGGATTTGCACCCTCCTATGCCTGAGCATGCAAGAAAGAGCATTCCATTCTACTTTTCTTAGTGACGTGGGACAAACTCCCTCTCACTTTTCACATTTAAATCTCCTTACTAAAGAGTTTATTTTGAATTTCAATTTATATTCACACATTTTCCATCTTGAGCATATGAATACATTAATTCATAGTTTTCATGTTAAGGAATATATATCCGGATCTTTCTCCCAAAACCGAATTGTGGAACCCATTCGAATAATCCTCTCAAAATGATTAATAATCACAATTTTTTCCAACAGCTTTAAAATTATAAAAGCATGGAGACCTCATATGGGCTCTGGGTATATGCTGGTGCAACCCTAAACCCACGACAAGCCCATTTTCAACCCAACCTACTTCGAAGTCAGAGCCCAGATATCCAACCAGACCAGACTTAGGTTAGGCGGACTCGGACATCATAAGCAATTGAGTCCGGCCCTTTGCCAGTGGAGACAACCAAGTAACTTGATTTTTATTTTCATTATTATTTTATTGTAACATGGTTGATGACAATCCTGAAATAGGTCGACCAGGGCCTGGCCCATGAAGAGAGAATGGATGATACAAAAATTTCTACACTGACACTGATCAGATTGAGTTCAATGTGTCGTAATCCTATATTAACTAGTTGATTTCCCTGCACATATTTGAAATCCGACATGCACCTAGCTAGTGGTAAATGGCTAATCCAGCTTTTTGTAAATTAACTAGAATACAAATTCTATGATTTTCTGGCAATGTGAATGAGTCGAGCATGCGTTGGTGGGTGGGAGTGATCTAATTATGCAAGGAATCTCATCTCATTTCTTTAATATGTTTAAGTGTAGATGGGACATTGCTTTTCGATATTGTCTTAGCCGAAGCTGCATTTAACATGGACAGGATAAGATTGATTTTTGGTAATGCATCCATTTACCTGCTTCAAGATTTGTTCTTTAATTTCTAGTACCCGTCCTGCAGCCACTAACATTATAATTATCACCACCAGCTTCTTGTGCTTCAAACAATTGTGCTATTTGCAATCATTTTCAATATTCAAGAATACCTTGGAATACAAAACATTTTCAATTGTGCTGTCTACCAAGAAAATTTTTTTATCATATTCTCATTCACAGTCTATTATCGTATATATAAAATAACTGTTTTTATATTATATTTTATATTTATAAATAAATAATTATTAGAATTAGATCGGTCGAGACAGTTGGATTTAAACATTGTGAATTTATTGTTATTTCGAAATAACTTAAATCAATTTGATGCCTTAAACTTCTTCTGATGTGAGATTATTTCTAATAACAATGATTTTTTTTATATAAATAAATTATTGACTCATATATAAAACTTTATTTGAATTTTTCAGGAGGCTCAAAAGAAATTTTTAATGAACGTCGGCAGTAGCCATTTAATGGAAGGCTGAAGCTTTATCTTGAACAGAATAGAATATGAGGAAATCATTATTAACGATCTGCTACTTTTTAAGTAATAAATAAAACAAAAAATCCATGATTAAAAGTTTGATGATTTCTTAATTAAACATTAATTCTATTTGGATTTTGATTATCCAATTAATGGAGGAATTGAGCTGCAGGGATTTTGTCATAATTTATTTATTTATTTTTTGGGTTCAAGCCAATGATATGTTAGTTAAATGTAGCAATTAATCATCATCCACTATTACAATGCAATAAAGGAAATCGTAGATATGTTTGTTACTACTACTACTACTAATGACTTCTATAACAGCTTCAATCCCTTGAGTGATCAATTCGTGGACTTACACTATGTACATTTCCGTTTTTTTTTTTTCAATTAATTTATTTAACTTCATTTGTTTTTATAATTAATTTTTTTAATGAGTCATATTATAAAATATAAAATTATAAATTGTGAATTATATTATTATAAAATCAACTATATCATATATATATATCCTAAAGATGAGAAAGTAGGTAAACTCGCATAAATTTGTCACCATCATTAATTACTAAAGGAAATTTGTAAATGAGTATTATATTAAAATTAGAGGCACTGAGGGAAAGAAAATTAAGTTCTTCTTTATCTTAAAGTTCTGTCATCTATGCTTAATGGAAGTGAGAATTACGGCAACTCCACTTATACATTACTAAACTATATATTCATTTTCAGATGAAAATATTTCCCTGCCTTTGTGTATGTATACAAGATAATGTTGTTTCTCTTTTAGAGTTTAAGCATCAAACTATGTACTATATAATTAAATAATTAAGTTACAATCACATTTCCACTCATAAAGTTAACTATTTTATATGTATGAATTATGATCATGTGCAACAGAATGACAATGACATTTTAGTTTTCTTGTAAATTTTCCATTTATTAAATCATCTATTGGAAATTGGGTTTTGGATAGAGAATTGTTTTTTTTTTTTTTAATGCAAAAAGATATGTGTTTTCGGTGGATATGTCAATGGGAATGGAAAAAGATTAATTTAATGAATTAGTACCATGTATGAGAATTACTTGATTAATAAGATTGAATCAATAAATTCATTCATGAACAAAAACGGATTTTACTTGACTTAAATTATTTTGAAATAATCGGGAATCAACAAGTGCATTCAATTCTAATATATATAGCATCAGTAAGAGCTATTAGAGGACTAACCGCATAACTGTGAAATTTGTGGGTAGAATCGAATCCAAACCAGTGATAAATTTGCTTCAAACGTAAATATCATACAGGGGGCATTTTGGCGCCAATGGATTTAATTAATGTTCTTTCAATCATTTAATTATTTATGATTGATTAGTAATGGCTCTTCATTATCACATTAATTTTTCTATCACAATAAATAAATTTCTATCACTAAATGAAAACCTCTAAGGTGATGGGTCAAAAGACATTAAAATATTAATACATGATCATTGGTCAGGAAACTCTCAATTAATACTTTTTATATAGAGGGAAATACATTAATATTAATTTCCATCACGCATTCGTTTTCTATTTCGTAAAAAAGCTGTCAAGCAAAGAAGAAGATTTAATATTAATGTATACATGCAAATTGCAGCCCACCATTTTTAATTTAGACTAAAGCCTATTAATTTCTTGTTGATCATAAATATAATTATTAGAGAGAGGAATGAAAAAAGAAGATTTAAAAAATTATTTACCTATTCGAAAAAATGATTAATTAAAAATCAATTTTAATTAGAAATAATTAAAAGATTGATTTTTCACTAGGTGAATAAAAACAAAAGAAATTAATACGCGAAAGCAACAACAATGAAAAGTTTTTTGCGGTCATTGCCTCAAAATTTACAACACATAAACCTAATTGAGTGGGACTGGGACAGATCACACCCCCCATTTGTCGCCTTTTGTGCACATGTACTTCCCTCCAAAGTCCAAACACTTTCTCCTCTTATATATAGTATAAAAATATGCAAATTCATATTTAAATTACAAGAAGCTAAAAGTAGGATAAAAATAGACTTCTAATATTAATTATTTATGGATGGCAATTATAAAAAATAATATAAATTTATATAATATTACATACATTTTAAAAAATTAAAAAAATAATTATTCATTTCTCGAATGAATATCACCACCGCATATATATTTAGATGTAATTAAGTGAACATAGAAAATTCAAATTTAATGATGTAAATAAATATGTAGTATTTTGAGATGATTGAGGATGATTAGTCACCCATTTAGTGGATGGTGCTCCAATCCACTTGATGGTTGTTTCTTTTCAAGGTTTTCATGTGGGAATTACTCCTTTTTTGCTCATATAGCTTTTTTCATCATCATATATGCTCTTGTTTTCTAGCTAGGTTTTTAAGGTCAAATATTAGTTTATTAAATCAATTTCTATACATGATCAATAACATCTCATATTTTTGTTGAAATTAGGTCTCATTTTATATAAAATTTTCTGTTGAAATTGCGAAAACAAATTGAATATTTTTTACAGGATTGATTGCATATTATGTTTTAATGTTGATACATATTTATATATATTGACATTTCAATAAATTATTAGATCCGTTTTTGGTATTTGGTTTCAACTTTTTTATTAAAAAAATAATAAAGAAATTATTGAATCCATTAGAATTAGATGAATTTAAACAGTTGGACTTGATAAATTATAGGTCTGCTATTATTTTAAAATAATTTAAACCAATTTAAAATTATAATTGTACTACAATTATAAATTTTGTTGTCTTTAAACTTTGAATGTGAGATTTTTTCATCTGAATCAATCATAAATAGAAATGTGAACATTGAGACAAATGATCTAATATTCCAATACCATTTGATTATAGAAAAATTAGAGGAATTTCCAAAAAATGGATCTTCTCGTTGTTGCACCTAATTTGGACATGATCACGTTGTGATTAGAAATCAACAATATAATGGGGTTGCAGCCGCCTGCAGAATATATGCATTTCAACTATTCTTTTCTACAAAATGATGTCAAAATTAATTAATAGTATTCACACTTGATTCTTTGGCTTTTTTTCTTTTATCTTTTTTTTTTTCTCTTTTTTCGCTCTAGATGATCACCTTTTGATATTTTGTGAGATTCATGAGAATATATGGTGTCTTCCAAAAAGTACTAACGGAAATAAGTGATTCTCCAACAAACATTGGGTATGCGAATTTTCACATCAACTGAGTTACATTCGGTGGTGGAGCTAAAATCATTTAAATGTAAAAATTTATATATTAAACTTTTAATATCATTTATAAAAAGCAATTTTTAAAAAAAATATATATATATAAATTAATATATTATTATATTATAAAAACACAGTTTATAAAATTGAGGTATAATTACTCACTTGTGGTTCCGCCACATATTACATTCCACAAATTAAAGTAACGTATATATTATTATTAAAGTATCATATTTCATATGTGAAGATGGGATTAAACGTCCCACAAACTAAAAATATATTTTATCTTAGGAACATGATTAATTAGTGTTAAATTAACAACTTTTTTCTTAAGCTTTTTAATTTTATAAACCAATATTGAGATTTTAATTAACGAATGATTCCTATAGCTATTTTATTTAATTAATTAGGAGAATAATTTCGTTAGGTTTTCAAACACATGTACCCGTATATATATATATACTTATTATATGTTAATGAGAAATGAGTTAATTAAGAATTCGATTGATCAAACGGTTAGTTACTTTGAAAAGCAACGACTACGTCATGGGAATTTGCATGGGTGGGCAGCGCCATTTCTCTCCTTTTTTTTGGTAACAAGCTGCATCATTTCTCTTCTTTTCTCCTTTTTCTTTATTTTTTATTCTTTTTTTTTTATCCTAGTTATATTAGCCAAAAAAATTAAAATAAAATGTATTAAGCTTGCATCACCACCCATCTAGGAAAGGACAAGTGACTAGAATACTCACAACCACTACTGCGTATACCCTATACTTTTTGGATAAATTAATTTTTTTCTTTTATATATTATTATTATTATTTTTTTTTGCAAAATAATACAAAATGGATTATATATAGTTGCCCCCTCACCAGCAGTATAAATACAACCATTAAATTTTCACTAGGGAGAAACACATAAACCTTTCTTTTAGGTGTTCTTCCTTTGTTTCATTCTCCCATTTCTAATCAATTATTCTCCTCCATTTTCTGTAATTTTCCCAAGAAAATGAAGAACCAATTGGGATGTTGTCTCAAGTTCCTTGAGACTTCGAAACCCTACTTTGCCATGATTGCATTACAGTTTGGGTATGCTGGCATGAATATTATCACTAAAGTTTCACTGAATCGTGGGATGAGCCACTATGTTCTTGTCGTTTATCGCCATGCCATTGCCACTGCTGTCATCGCGCCCTTCGCTTTCATTTTCGAGAGGTTTTAAATCAATATTAATTATTTAATACATGATTCTTCTTCTAATTTTCAATAATTTTTTTTTCTCTTATTTAATAAAGTATTTTTTTTTCTTCTTTTAAATTCCCAAATTCCAGGAAAAACCAGCCGAGGATTACTTTCCCACTTTTCCTGCAAATATTTGTGCTTGGCCTTCTTGGGTTAGTCTTTGTTAAACATGTTCTTAATTGTATTTAGTATTTACTTAAGTTTTATTTAATTCGGTTGTAGAAGCTGAGAAATTGTTATTATTATTATTTCAATAGACCAGTGATAGACCAAAACTTCTACTATGCTGGGCTGAAATTTACATCTCCAACGTTCTCATGTGCAATGAGTAACATGCTTCCTGCCATGACATTTGTGATGGCAGTGATATTCAGGTAATTAATTAGTGAAGCAATTAACTAAAGCACATTAATTAAGTAAGAGGCTTAAATGGGTTTTATTTAAATTGATGTGCAGAATGGAGAAACTGGACGTGAAGAAGGTGAGATGTCAAGCAAAAGTGGTGGGAACAGCGGTGACAGTAGCAGGAGCAATGTTGATGACGTTATACAAGGGCCCAGTTGTGGAGCTGGTGTGGTCGAAGCATGTCCATCCCCGTAAATCTCATGTGACTGATACCACTGTCTCCACTGACGAGGACTGGCTCAAAGGCTCTATCCTCCTCATCCTTGCCACCCTTGCTTGGGCTTCCTTGTTTGTTTTACAAGTAAGTATTATATTATTATTTTTAATTATTATAGAAGGGGAAATAGTAATACTAATAATAATATTGATAATAATAATAATGATATGGAATTTTGCATGATATACAGACCAAAGCATTGAAGACGTACAAGAATCATCAGCTATCTCTAACATCACTAATATGCTTTATGGGCACTCTGCAAGCTATAGCTGTGACCTTTGTGATGGAACACAAGAGCTCTGCGTGGAGAATTGGCTGGGACATGAACCTCCTTGCTGCTGCCTATGCTGTAAATTAATATTCTCTTATTTTCCTTTGTATTTATGTGGTGAATTTTGTCATTTTTTTTTATTAATTTGTTTGATTTTTGAATGAATATATAGGGGATCGTGACATCAAGCATTTCATACTATGTACAAGGATTGGTGATAAAGAAAAAGGGTCCTGTGTTTGCTACTACTTTTAGCCCCTTGATGATGATCATTGTAGCTATCATGGGTTCTTTCATCTTGGCAGAAAAGATATTTCTCGGAGGGTAACTTACTTTCCTCTATTCCTTATTTATTGCATTTTGTTTCTCTAGCTAGTTCTAAAGAAAAATAAAAATCACTTAAAATATCTTATTTAGAAATGCATGTATACCCAATATTCCTCATAGTAGTATCATCTAAGATAGAATATATCCTTATCAGTAGCATCTCACGTGAAGTACAGATTCTCTCTCTCTCTCTATATATATATATAAAGAAAATACAAGTGCTTTTTAATTTATTCAAAGGAAAAAAGAAATAACAACTGGGTATATCTCATTCTTTTCCAGGATTGCAAATTAATTTAGTATAAAGAACCTTGTATATGGAACATCTTTATCTTAGGCTTTATTTAGAGCAAATTCATGTGTTTTGTATACCAAATCAGTTCTATATTACTGACTCGATCCAAAAATAAGGAGTTTATATTATAATCTGGATATATATAAGAATTTTCCTTTATCTTAAATATAATAAATTGTGTTATATATGCAGTGTGATTGGAGCAGTGTTTATAGTAATTGGGCTTTACTCAGTGCTGTGGGGAAAGCACAAAGAGAAAATGGAAGTGATCGACTCTGAGGAGATACCTGAACCTGTAAAGGATGTACAAGGAAATGCAAATTCAATAGCAATTATAGCTGATATTGAAGCCAATGATATTGAATTACAAAAAGCAGAAGCTAACCACAAGCTTTCTTCAATGGCCATTACCATGCCAGACCTTCCTATTAAATCCTCCCAACCCTAATTTATCTATACCCAATTCTTATTGGGATATAGACTTTCTTTTTGTCTTCTCATTTGCTCCATTTTTCTGTTATATCTTTTATCAAAAATGATATAATTAAATATGGGGCTTTGCAGGGTTTTTTTTTGCCCTTTTTCTCTTTTTATTTTGTTATATAGTATATGTATGGTGATTACTGATCATGGAATTAAACGAGAGAACCCAGAAATTTCTCATAATTTGCAATTTCATATTTTGTTTTCTCGAATATTTATATATATAATTTTAATGATATTTGAAAAAAAAAAAACCCCAATTAACTGCTGACGTCCAATGCAGATTCCACTAATTAAACAAACTAGTGGGTTGACATTTACATGTATGTTGAGCTAAGGCTAGTTGAATCCTTGTTGGTTGTCTAATATTCTTAGAATCTCAAAATTGCATCTGATTCTGATGCTCGCATTAGGGGTGTTGTGGGTTGTGTTGGTATTGTGTTGATTTACTCATGAGACATAATTAAGGTTAATATCAACACAATCTATTTATTAATTGGATTGATGCGAATATAATATAAAAATTAAACGGGTTATACGAATACGACATATGTAACATATTTAACTTTTGTATTATATTTGGATTATAAAATATGATACGGACACAATACAATACGATTATACTTTTTGGGTCATTTGACATGGCACGACACGACATGATACAATTATACTTTTTGGATCATTTGACCAATACCATATGATTATATATTTTTGGGTCATTTAATATAATATAATACGACTAACACAATCCAAAAATATTATTTAAATATTATTATTTTATAAAATGACACTATTAATTTTAATATTTTGGTAAATTTATCCGTATTATAAACAGATTTGGTCAAGTGAACACGATACAATAAAATTAAATGAATTGTAATGAGTTCGCTTATCAATTCATGACACGACATGATTTGAGCCGTGTCATAAATAGATCGACTCGTTTATAATATGAATCCATATAAACTCAATATTAACTATCTAATTTTATGTGTTTTGCATGTTGAGTTCATCTGTTGTAACTTATTTTAAAAGCTCTGCTCCCCATCCAATATAAAATCCAAAAACTATTTTGTATTAACAAAAATTATAATTTCTTATCTTATGCTACACTCAAAATCTATATTTTTATTCAGCAATCAAGTTAATAATTTATTGAGTTGATGCATATAAAAATAAATTTTACCGTTAATTTTATATCTTTATTCATATTTATTGAATTGATGCATATATAGAAATAAAAGTTACTATCAATTTTATATTATTGAATCGATTCATGAATAATTATATACAACCAATTTAGAAAAAACATATGGCAACTCTACCAACCCATTTGTCGCAATTGATAGTACTGTAAATTTAGGTACAATTGGGACACCATTAGAGTATATATGTATATATAAAGATGATTGAGCTGTGATGTATCATCATCAGCTTCCATTCCTTAATATTCTTCTCTTTTTTCTCCAATTTTTTAGCATTATCAGAGTAATGTGGGTGTGGTTGCTGACAAGAAAATCACTATATATATATATATATATAAGATCAACAACATGATTATTCGTATTCTGTAGGAGAATAGAGAGTTCTAAACAAGAAAAGTATCTCTCAGATACATATATTGGCATTTTCCACTAGTGACTGCGGTCCCATGTCCATATTGTTTGCCTCCCTATTAGCCATACATTGTATTTGTCTTGCTGGCTGCTTCCAGGCTACAAATTATTTGCACAATATTTTTTATAATAATAATAAATAATGACGAAAATATGACTGCTAAATGCTAACTAAGTGATTTTCTGTTTAGGTTGTATCCTTAAGGAAATAAACTTTGATAGATTTAATTAGCACTTAAACTTTGATTTGCAGCCAAGTCATTCCATTTAATTACATTCAAAAGTTGAATTTGAAATAAATATATAATCTTAAAAAGGTTCTGCAGGGACGTCTAATTTTGTAATTTATCATTACCCAAATTTAAAATTTAAAATTATTTTAATTAAGAAGAAAAAGTATAGCTAGGGAAGTGGCTAATTTCAAGTACAGGTATTTGCAAAGATCTGTGTGTTTTGGAACAAAATAGCCACAGTTCTATTCCATGCAGCACATTTAAGTGGCCAAGTTGTGTTTTTTAATTAATTAATCTCAGTGCATATATATATATATATATATATTCCATTTTTTATGTGTATAGTATCAAAATTAGATCACATCAACATATTTATTATTCCTTTCTTTCAGCATATCTAAGGGAAGAATATTAATTTACTAATAAAACATATTAATTTATAATCTATAAAATAATATATATATGCATGTCTATATATAAATTAATTATATGTTTATCCTAATTGATTAATTATTAATTCTTGCTAAATATCTAATGGTATAATTACCCAAAGTAAGAAGAATAGAACTTCCAAATTAGAATAACAATCATAATCGCATCAGAGCAAGTCATATCTTGAGCCCTCTTAATTTTTTTTATATTTTAATTTTATATCTGCATCAAGTTTTTATTAATTTGGAGTAACTTTGTGGTCTTAACCATCTACTATCCCATAATTTAGAGATTGCAGACTAATCCGAATTTATACCGAACAGACTAGAGTAAATTTTTTTTTAAATATATTTTATATAAATTAATTTCCATAATAATATATCTAGTGGGTTATAAATTTATAATGTTTATATAATCGAGATAATTATATTAAATTGTCAAATATATATATATATATAATAGCAGTCATTTCACATGAAATATGATGTCAAATCATGGATATGTAAGAAGTAAAGAAGATGAGAATATATATATATATATATATATATATATATATTGTGATGAATCAGAGTTCTTATCTTATATGCATCTTATACATAAACGTATTAATTTGCACACATGCATCACAGTCAGAATATTCTAATTCTTGTGAATAATAAAAGCTTAAAGCTCTATTTAATTTGCTTTTTAATCTTTGAAGTTTTTTTATGCACTTTGATTCAATATTCCCTTATAATATCAAGAAATGAACTATCATAACATATGGATTCTTTCTTAATTGCCTGCAAATTAATGCAACAAGTCAACTTGTGATTTTATTCCTTATTTGATACTGAGCTGTATAAATCACCATACTGCCTATAAAAATTTTTTAAATTCAAAATGGGATAATTTTCATGGTTTTTGCACTAATTAACTTTCAAGGTTTTGTTTTTATTTATTCTAAATGATCATTTAATATATATCCTACCGCTTATATTGATCTTTGTGTCAGGCAGACTTATTTTTGAAGTGAATTTTTTTTCTTTATAAGTTTCAAAAGTGCTTCATATTAATAGCTCAAATTTGAGATATCTAGAATTAAAATTTTTGCCTCAAATGATACTTTTATAATTGAAGTTCAAAAATATAATTGTTATAACATATAAATTAAGTGCAAAGTTTTGAGATAAATTGACCCTTGAAAAAGATATTTAACGAAGTAACAAGTAATAAAATCAGCATAACTCACAAAAAAAAAAAAGATAAATTAATAAAATCAGCATAAGCATACTTAGTATAGAGTACTAATTCCCCTAATGATAAAATTAATATTAATATCAAAACATCTAAAATAAATAAACATCTAGGACATGGGAACGCTTTTTTTTGCAGAATTATATGCAGCCTTATATTGAATCAACAAAGCTCATAATCATGATGGGAGTAATTTATGGATAGAATGTGATGATATTCTCAAATTAAAATCTTTGCAGGTGCCTTGGAAACTGAGGTAAAGATGGTCTAATTGTTTAGAGCAAATGAAGAGTATGCACGTTGTTGCTTCTCATATAATATCATCAAGGAAAATTCGGTAGCGGCGCGTTGCAAGCTGGTAATCATTTGTTCGGATTTTTGCTCCAGAATAGTTTTTGCAGATTTTACTAGTATAGAGTACTACAGATTCATGTAATTTGTTTGGATTTTGGTTGAATTTCTGTATTTTCCTTTTTTATTAATAAATCTTTGAATCCACTTAAATGATGTATAATGATTGTGTCAATCTAGTTAGAATATATAACGCTATACGTAGTTAGAATATATAATCCGGTGCCTTCCTGTTTTTTTTGCCTCAAATTTATAAAAAAATGAATCAAAAGTTTCTTTGATGAGGGCCAAGTAGGAAACACAATGCCATACATAGTGGTATTGGTCATTATCATGAAGCATAGTACAAACCATATAATTAATTAGGAATTAAGGATAGTGTCAACAGCATAGTATGAAAGCCACTAATAATAATAATAATTTTGCACCACAAATCACTAGATGGATCTCTCTATTTATACAGTTGCTGAGTTAAAATTCCTAAATTAGGAGATACAAAGAGCTTAAAGAATTAGAGTCTGCACAAATAGACTTTCAATATTTTTTATAAAAGTAAAATTTTTAAAAAAATTATATAAAATTATATATTATTACATACATTTTATAAAATTAAAATGAATGCAACTCCATTGTCTATACATACATATAAATAAAATACATAAATTAATGTCAAAACGTACGAGTCTCCACATATAATTGCTGTCTCTTCTATATATACGTCTGCACTTTATAGTGGAGACAATACATTTTTGCAAAATCTATGTTTACATCACTCTCTTATAAATTATGCTTCGATTTTTGTGCTAAATTAATCATAATTATGAATATTTTTTCTTTATCTAGAAAAAAATTATGAATTTTATTTAGAATAAACAAATTTCAATTTTTTTTTTATATTAAAATTTTTACCTTATAAATACGCAATTCATTATTATCTTTGTTAGTTACTTATAAAGACACTTCAAGAGTTTAATTTCTCTAGATAAATGTTTGTCTATTAAGTGGAATCTAATTGACTTTGTTTTATTTCTCACCCGATAATAAAATCCTTTTTTTTTATAAATAATAATAAGATATTTAAAAAGAAAGGGAATCTCTATCTAATAACACTGCAAAAGTAATTCCAAAACTACAAACCAATTATATCCATTTAGCATGAATTATATATGTCACCAATAAAAAGCTACCATCTGGTGGAATAATTTCTGCTAATAATTCTCAACCTAAAGATTCACTGACATTACTTTCATTATTTTAACAACTCAATGATAAGGGAAAGAAGCAGAAGGTTTTTTTTATTATTATTTAATTAATAATTAGATTTGCTTGGGTTGTTTAATGTGTTGGAATACCAATAATACGATTTTATCACTTATTAATGTGAACTAGGAATATAAGTGGCAAATGGTGAGTTAGGTTCGTGAATCCGACCAAGCACACTATCCCTACTTAATGAAATATTTTTTATTTTATTTTTTTGTTTATAATAGCTAGCATAATGGAATTATAACTCAAAAATTTAATTACGGTGATAATGACTTGTAAATCTTATTGCTTAAGAACTTAATTAATGCAATTTAGATATGAATATATAATTATTTTAGACTATGTTTATTCATAAACTGAATATATTTGATATATTTCCTCACCTTAGTTGAAATTTGATATATTTTTCTTTTCCAAAATCTCACATAATGAGACGAGTATTGGAAATGCAAGTATTTGACAACCTTTCTTACCTAGAGCATTGGTGCCACAAAGAACGTTGACATGGCCACCATGCTTACATTCAGCATATCGGATCTGTAGTTTGCGTATCTTCGATATAAACTTTGATGCTGATCCATAAACAATTGATCATAGTCGGTAGACATTGGAATATGCTATCAAAAAATTTTGTGAGAAAAAAAAAATTTATATGAATTGTAACTAAAAGAAAATAGCAAGCATCCTGAAAAACGGAAAAAACATATACATAATAAGAAAGTGAGCAGGCTAACTGCCCCTTGAGGCCGAATCATCTTTGGGAAGAGCAACGTAGTTTATAGGGGTTACATTATGAGGCCTGCTCTCCCTGCGCTCCTTCCCGGAGGAAAATGCATGACGGCCTGGAGTCGTTACACGGAGGGCAATCGGTGTTGTTCCAGCCATTGTGTTAGCAGTGGTGCTCTGCCCTAGAGGCTTCCTTGCTGGTGGTTTTGAACCATAAAGTGCCTCTTGCTCAGCAGCAAATTGTTCTTGCTGGCGTTTCTGCTCCTGTAATAATTTTGAAAATGGAAAATGCATCATCATTCGCAAATGTTTATTAACTTGTACATAAGCATAATATCATAGAAGTAGCGTCTGCTAAATGATACAATTTGTTTAAATACCCATTCGACATTGAAGAAAAAACATAGTAATAGTAGGTAGTAAGAATTCAAGTACAGCCATACCCGAGAACGGCGCTTCTCTTCTTCTTTTTCCTGCTTCTGTACAGCATATTCTTCCAAAGTCTTTAAAAGATGAGCCTGAATGCCTAAAACAATTTAAGAATTGTGGATATCTAAATTCTAGATATAAAGTAAAGAAGAAGCTCATGAATCACCTTATCATACAAGAAAGGGATTCCCTTGTCCAATTCCCATGCGTTCACTTTTCCAGTCAAATTTTCAATTATAGCTGCACACCAAAAAAAATCCTTATAAGGGCCAATTTGATTCAGCAAAACTAAAACCTCTAGTTGAGGTCACAAAACAACAAGCCATCAGAGGCAAATTTTCTTTATGCTTTTATGCTACAAACAAGAAATCGATGTAGTATGGAAAATCATGATAAAAGATCGTCCTTGCCTGATAATCTGCCTCACTAAAAAATGGTAATGTAGCAATCCCCAAGCTTGATGACAATTTGAGGAAGCAATTATCAAAGCATAACATGCTTAATCAAAATAGAAGGTTTGCATGTGGGGCAAAATTTTGGCTTCATGGTCTTCTCATATGTTTTTCCTCATCTACCAGGCAAAGAAATAGCTGACATCCACAGCCTATTTGAAACTGAACCATTTTGAACACTTCTAAATTTGCGTGCTTCAAAATCTCAGAAACTTATCTTTTGCACCTAAACTCTAAACTTTCTAAAATTCAGATTTGTAATTCATTATGTAGAAATTCTTCATCTTGCATATATTTCTAGTAAGAAATTAAAATGACTTCAAGTGCTAGGCTATGTTACTCTGAAGTACCCGTGTCCTATTCATGGGTACTTCGTAATTTTTGAAGTGTCTGAATAACATAGGTACTAGGTTATTCTCATTTCCAATGCATTTAGATTGTATAAAGTAAACTCTCCAGACATGTATATTATTTTTGAATTCAGCATTTGCTTCCTGGTTGTCCAGAAATACTCCTGCTTTCACTTCCCACGAAATGCACTGGCTTAATAAAACTTGTCTGACCACCTCATAACAGAAAAAAGCAGACCAACAAAGGAAGTTGAACCATCCATTCACCTAAATTAAGCTAATCTTTCCTTTGGGCCTGCTGTCATAGTATAAACCAATAGAGACGCATATGATTTTAACTTTTGTTATTTTCTAGTTTTATATCTTGCTAGCAGAGGAAATTTTGATCAATAAGTTTATTTTAATACAAGCTGATTTAAGATTCAGGTGAGTTGGGAACCGAGTAATGGAATTTCCTACAGGAGTATAAACTTTCAATTTCAGAAATGCAGACCTTTTGTTCAGGGATCAGGATGTTTTAATATGGCTCTGAATTAAAAATTCTCAAATAAATAGGTTTTTATACTCATTCTCCTAAATTCACTTTTGGTATTAACTAATTTTATTTCAAACACAACCATTAATATTGTAGCATTTTGTGCATCACTTGCGGGCTGAAGCTTGGAGCTTATCCCATTACCAACTTTGTTAGCTTTTATTGCAACTCTAAGATGAAGAGTATCTGTAGAAAACTCCATAAAATTCTCATCCTAGTTCGGGCAGGAATCGAACAGGGACTCCAAGTTGGCAAGAAAACATATATTAGAGGAAGCAATTGCACAAATTAATGATGATTGAAAGCTCACATGGTAATTTGCCGACCAAAATCCGTGCTTTTTCTGCACGTTTCAGATTTTTATGTGCTCCTCTTCCTGCATTGTATCGATTTTCATCCTGGCAATTCAAGAAAAAAGAAATTAAGTTGGCTTTATCTAGTGGCATAAGTAATGGTTCTCAATTTATTTGATACACAACCAATTAGCAGTATAGATATTACTGAAATTTGAAAGGCAAGAGATTAGACTCTGTATTTTTTTTTTCTAGTTCAGAGTCACTCAACGATTACAGGTGTTGTTTTACTTGCAAAAGGAAGGACAAAACATCCAATAGCAGTGCAATAAACTATATGATAACATGATATAAATACAGTATATATGTCTATACAGAGGCAACTTGGACAAAGTTAACAATTATACACATAGCATGGACATTAATATATATTCAACTTATTTATATATAGATTGTGATGAATAAAGTCTGAAACCATAACTAGAAATAAAACCTACCACATGACTCATAACACGGACATGCATCTAGAAAATTCTAATTAATTTAAATTCTAAAAATTTACCTTCTCATATTCATCAAGCCATTTTTCTTCCTCAGATGCACATTTCCATTTCTTGACCCCGTCCAAAATATGCTTCCGGCTTAATGCTTGCTCTTTAGCTTTTCTGATCTGATCATCCATGCTTGAAAGTAGATCAGATAGATCAACATTACCTGTGAAAGTGCATATTTACATTCTAACATATCAACAGCAAGACGACAAAATAGACCAAAAGGACATAAAATTCAAGTCACAGGCAATAAGGCAGGGAATAGGACACTACATTAATGTCCAGAACAATTCTGCATCACTATCACAAAGTCGGCCCATTTGCTAAAGTGAAATGGCGTGTATAAATATGAAATAAAATTAAGAAAAAAAACCTCATGAAAGAGTAATACATGTGGTAACTAGTACTTAAAAATAACAAATAGCCAAATAGATGAGGAAAAAAAAAATAAAGGAAATGAGAAAAGTCAAGTTTCGGAGGAGACCAGATTCTATGAGGTTGAGGAGATTCCGCCTTGCTGCCTCACTATCTACATCCACATGAACTCCTCTGCATATTTCTTCCAACTCATTTTGCCGCTTAAAAACCAATTCCTTCAACTTGCTGATTTTAAGAACATTCAGTCTCTCAACTTCAACTTCAGTCTAACAATTAAATAGAATCAAAACAAAATAATAATGCATCATCAATGAATCAAAATATAAGTTGATCCTGAGGAGGATAAAAAATTGAGTTACCTGCTCAATAACTGCAAGTGGAAGGCATCCTTGACTTGACACGTCATCCACTGAGGAAGAAATCAAGGAAGTAACATGGTCCCATTTTCTTCGTTCCTTAGGACATGTGTCCATGAGCTCCCAAAGCTCTCTAAGAGTGCGTCCAATATCTTGAAGCTGAAAGACAAAAGTCACAAAGAGAGGACATTAAACACCGCATATACAATAAAGGATCTTAATCACAGGTTCTCAGTCAAGTACAGGAATTTCAAAGGAATTTTTACGGCAGCAAGTATATTGTGTTTATAAGCATGCAATTTCTGTACAGCTTATCATTTTTTATTAGCTACAAATAGTTCTATAGCAATTATTCAGATCAGACCTTTGTCATTAGTCATATTCTCACAATTGAAACCAATATACATGAATTGGGATTCAGAAAGCCACACTGATGAAAAATCAAAGTCCCCAGAATTCACAAGCTAAAGAGAAGAATCAAAATTAGAATATTATTCTAATATCACCTTTTGCAGCCTTTGTTGTTTCTCCTGTTTTAGTGAATGTATCACACTCGTTAATCTGGCAAATGTGTCATTGCTGATGCTCTTGGATTGACCATTTGCAGAATCAGTCAAACTAGGATGAACTTCATTAACAGTCTCAAAGAAATCGATTGACATCACAAGCGACAAATCATGGATCGTTCTAATGTTGCTATTAAACCTTTGTAAACGCAAACTCTGAAAATTAAACAAGAAAAAATATCAAATGAGAATGAAATAAACATCGAGTTGCACTAAAAAATATAATGCAAGATTATCTAGCAAACCTTTTCACTTTGAAGTTCCTTAAGGTGTGACTTCAGCTCTTCCAATCTCTTCAATGTCAAATCATTTTCATTTACTTGTAGGTCAATAGATTTGTTAGCGTTATCAGTGCCAGCTATTTCTGCACAAATTTGAGCAATCTGCGATTGTGCCTCATAGAAGTCTTTTATCCTTCCTTGTTTCTTAAACCTCAAATCCTCCAGAACAGGTTTTACAGCAGATAGTTGCTGCTTTAAAGTTCCAATTCCCTTCTCAAATAGAATAAAAGAACCCAATCAGCATGCAAATATTGCAGGATAATCCATTTTGCTGCTTTAAAGTTCCAATTCCCTTCTCAAATAGAATAAAAGAACCCAATCAGCATGCAAATATTGCAGGATAATCCATTGTGAGGAAAGTCTACGATAAAAAGAAAGTAAATGCATTGACATAGGGTCCATTTAACCCATTGAAGTTTAATTCCGATAAAAGTCTTAAAAATGAGAACTATTTCTTGTAGAGATTTACAACCAGGGAAAATAAAAAGTTGTTCAATAATTCAATTATGAAGTAATGATGCCAATAATAGAAAAATAAGGCCAGGCAGAAATTACAAACCCGTGAAAAGGGAACATTTTCCCCAAGAGCAGAAACCAGGTTGGTGATTTGATATTCAGCATCAGACAGAGATCGAAGCAAATCAGCTTTATACTTTCTAGTTAATTCCACCTTTCTGCGGTAAATATCAAAACATTCTTGCTCGAGTTGCAGAAGCATCTTGTCCCTTTCGCTATCACTCTCACCGATTTCATCCCAAATTTTCTGGATAACAACGTAAATTTATCGAGAGTGAGAGAGAGATCGAAAAGAAATTTAAAAAAAAAAATGGAATTTAAGGACTAACTAGAACCCGATTGCTTTGTTAGTTGATTTAGAATCCTAATTCTCCAAGTCCACATAATCAAACACAAGATCAACTGCTTCAACGAACATAAGTCGGACGCGAAACAGTTCAAAGTGTTACATTCTTCTAATATTTAAACAACCAATTTTAACAAAAGGGAAGATTTCAAATCAAAGAGGAGCAGAAAATGATAAACAATCAACAACAAAGTAAACAGTGATGGAAATGCCAACAAGAAAAGGACATAATTCACTATTGACTACAATTCACAATCGAAAGAGGGCAAACAAAATTAGTAATGTCAAGACAAGTACAGAACTGATCATCATAAGAGCAAGAGAACCTGCAGATCGCAAAGGAGAGAGCCGCAAGTGGTGCGCGAAGACGATAGTGGAGAGAAAACAGTCGCCATTCTGGAAAGCGGAGAAGAAATTTTGGCATTACGGTGCAAAAGAGAGTAGAGAAGAACCCGAAACCCTAGAACATCATAGGCAGAGGAAGCGTTACGAGCGTTTTCCTGTCTTCCTCTGCTGGCATTTACATTTTAAGAGAGAAAATCTCCAAGATTTTATCTTTTTATTGATATAATGCAATGAGAGAATCCCCGTTTCAAGAGTCGGTGTGGATTTTTGATAGTTTTTTTTTTTTGGCGCCAAAATCAATTTATCATTTTTTATTTCAATTAATTATTTGGGACTTATTTCATTTCTTTTTGAGATAATGTCATTTTAGGTGAAAATTAATAAATAATGTTCTCTTTTCAAATTTGTTAATAATTCTTAATTATCTTAAACATTTTCACTTATTTAGGATTAAAAAGAAGAAAATTTTTACAAAAATGAAAGAAAACCAGTAAACATTTATAAAAATATCACAC
>CATIWF010082765.1:0-10558 GCA_949630135.1 Balakata baccata
TGTAAACTTTATTACAAGGTTATAAAAACCGGCATTGTAAATTAACTAGAAAAACCAGCAAATCAGGAATTTAAAGATAGGTAAGAATCGAATTAGTTTATATAACATTTTCATAAAAGATAATATATTTTATATATAATAAAATATAATATATTAAATAATAATAAAAATATAATATAAATTGTTAGAGATTATTCTTAGTTTATAAGACCGATATAACATATCGTATATTATTATAAAAAAATAATATTTTATATATTTATATAACTAAATATTTAATTGATGATTAAATATAAAAGTAAGCTAAAAATCTTAAATTATAAAAAGAAGTTAGAAAATAAATATAAAAATGCGTCAACAATCCCACCTAGAAAATAAATATAAAAATATAAGTCATCAATTCCATATAGAAAAAAATAAGAAGGAATATAGAATAACATCTTATAAATAAAAGTGTGTTAAGCTTTCAAAAACAAGTTTACTTTGATCAATTTGACTAGTTTGTGGTTAACCAATATAGTTTTGTAGTCAATTTTTTATTGAATCGGTTGAATTGGCAAGATTGGACCAGATTTAATAATAAGTTTTTTTTTGCAAAAAAATAAAATGATCCAGAAAAATCAATCAAAACAATCTAGTTCCTGATTGAACTGGGCGAGTCATCTATTTTTTGGCCTAGCCATTTTCTAATAGGTTTAGGAGTAAAAACCATCTCCGATTAAACTGACCGGCCTGGTTTTTATAACTATACTTTATTAAGCTCAAAAAAACAAGAGAGAATTTTGGCAAAGTGCGGGCGAGTCCAAATTATCTAAGACTGAGGTCCTATTTTGTAAAATTAGCCGATAATTTAATTTCAAACTAATATGTAATACCAAATTAAAAAAATAATTTAGTTTGATCAATAATCTATATTTGGAAAAATAATTTTTTTTATAAAAAAAACTAGATTATAATCTCGAAAAAATAAGCTAGTAGAACTAATATATAAAAAAAATGGTAGTTTATTATTATTTTTCCCTTTATACTCTTATTTTTCTATAAAATAACATATTGTAATAATAATATAATTATTAAACTATTTAACATGTATATATATATATATATAATAGTAAAATGTTAGATGATAAAGATATACGTGTTTATTATATTGAGATGTGATATTAATATACTTTTTATAATATACAATATGTATATATATCATATAATTCATTTGTATTGTGTACTTAAATATATTTTTATATAATATTTTTTATTAATATAAATATATCATTTTATATTTTTCAGCTAATTTTACCAAATATTTTTAGTTAAATCACCTAGATTATTACCTAAAACTAGATTATCAGCTAATAGCTAGATTATCAGTTAATTTTACTAAATAGAGTCTAATTATAATTAAAAATTTAGTAGCTAAATAAAAAAAGTAGTTACAACTGTAAAATGACATTAAAATATATATTTATATTAATCAAAACATTATATAAAATATATTTAAATACATAATACAAACGGATTATATAATATATATGTATATTATAAAAATTATATCCTAATATAAATAAATATTTCATTAATATATATATACACATATTAAATCATTTAATAAATCTATTTTATATAATTTAATAATTATATATTATAACACATCATAAAGAATAAAGGGTATAAAAAGAAATAAAAAATATAATCTATTAGATTTTTTTTGAATACTACTTCTGGAAGTGTTTTTTTATATTATAATATAGTTTTTTTTTAAATACGCTACTTTACTAAATATAAATTATTAGTTAAACTAGATTATTTTCATAGTCAATCTAGATTATAATCTAGTTTGGTGTTGGCACTGTTTGATATCTAATATCTATAATTTAGATTATAATCTATTTTAACTAGAATTTTAAGCCACTTTAACTAATAATTTTTATTTGGTAAATTAGATTATTTTAAAAAAAGTTAGATTAGAATCCTCTAAAAAATAAGCTACTCTTACTACTCTACTAGCATTATTATACCCTTATTCTTTTTATTTAATGATATTATTTTTATTTCTTGCCTAAAAAATGTAGGTTTTAAATATTTTCTTATTTTGCTCACAAAAACAAACTAACGAAAATGCACAATTCCCTCCATATCTTGCCTTAGTAATCCAAGGATTCCTGAAGGAGGATTAGTGAGAACTTGAGAACCAACGGAGAAGTTATGGGCCAAATGTGAAAGGAAATCTATTGCTTGATTGCCTTCCCGCAACACATGGACAATACTGAAAAGATCAAACTGCTCAGCCATTTCTCTGATTTACTTGATGATAGGGATGGACAACACATCAGCAGCGTATTGACCTTTAATCATCTTGACAACTACCTCATTATGACACTCAAAGAGCACAGAAGAGTAATTTGAAGATAGAGCAATTTTCATCCCTTCAAGAACAGATTGAGCTTTTGCAACTTGTATCGGGCAAACACCAAGGCAAGATACAAAGCCAATTCTCCACCTCCCTAAGCTAACACGAATCAAACCACCTCCAGCTGCTAATCCCATACCTGGATGAATAGAGGCATCTGTATTCATCTTGAGAATATTCGAAGGAGGGCACTTCCAAGAAACCAAGCGAGGCTTCATGACTATATTACCCAGATTATCAAGTTTACTGAAAGCATCATTAGTAAGGCAAGACTGAGATTTTATTTCTTTAATCAGTGTCATGAAAGGTTGATTATCAGCATTAAAAACAAAGCCCTTACGCCTCTTCCAAAGCATCCAGCAGCCAATACCAAAAATAGTTGCCTAGGCCGCACAAGGTATCTTGGTCTTGATTTTAATATTACAGCTGATCCAATCTCCAATATTATGGAAATCACCATAAAGGACAGTCAACAAATTAGGTGGAGCAATCATTGTCCAGAATTGTACAGTAAAGTAGCAATCTCGGATAACATGGAGAGAAGTTTCTTCATATATGTGACAGATAGGGCACATGAGGTTGATTGTAAGATGTCTGTCATCTCTGGCAGAATTAGTTAAAATTCCATGATGTACCATTTGCTAGAAGAAAACTTTAATGCGCTGAGCGATTTTCCATTTCCAAATAAGAGCCCACTGAAATTGAGGTTCACTAGTAGGACCACCAACAAAAAAATGGTAAGCTGTTTTGACAGTGAATGAACCAGATGGTGTTAATCGCCAAAAGGATTTATCATCTTCATTAAAATTCGAAGGAGGGAGGACAGCAACGATACAGAGAAGGATGTGCTGCAGGAGAAGACTTTCAAACAATTGCCAATTCCAATTACCCCCACCATCCACAAAGAAGGCAATCGGTTTATCAAGCAGATCAACATCCATAGCCCCAAGAGCATAATGATGAAGATTCTCGCTAATATTAGGAACCCTTAAGTCAAACTAAAGGCTCACCTTCTGACCACTCCCCAAAGACCAAAGCTCGTATTTTTTTATGGCACTCCAACTTTTGCAAATATTTCTCCACACAACTGAACTAGCAGAATAAGCTCTAGGAACTTCCATAGGGCTATACTTAAAGTTATACTTGAAGCAGAAAATCTGTACCCAAAAAGCTTGAGGGCTTTGATAAACTCCTCATGCTAATTTCATATGAAAAGCTTTATTAAAGAGAACTAAGTCCCTCAGAGCTACACCTCCTTCATTTCTGTTGTGCTGCATTTTGCTCTCTTGTTTAGTTCAGCTACCCAACTTTCATCGATTAATGTGTACATTTAATTATTAAGAATTTTGGATATCTAAATTCATAAATTAATTTGTTTTATAATTATTTGTTATAATATAAATGACCACAATTCTATTATTTTTAAAATACAATATTAGATTCGATGATTATTATTACTATTATTATTATATCTTTTTATGTCATTTTATATTTTTTAACTAGTTTTATCAAATATTTTTAATTCAATCAACTAGATATCCAGCTTTTAGATTTTCAGTTAGTATATTATCAAATTGTAGATAGATTACCAGTTAGTTTTACCAAAACAATGCATAATTACTAAGAAATATCTAACTTATGGGATTGTTAATAATTTTAGCACTAACTATTGAAATTTGCATAAAATACTACAATTTTTGTCTCAAGAATATATTCCAGTCCAAAAATCTGGCAACAACTTACTGAAGTGGCATCCTGAAGACTACATGACTTGTTAACTATTTTGGCATCTCCTATTGAAATTTAAGATAAAAATAGCCATCATATAATTTTTGTTTCAAAAATATACTCCGGTCCAAAAATGCAGTTTCGTCCTGTAAACATTGCATCATAAAGCCTACGTGGCATGCCAGAATGAAAAAAAAAATGACGAAGTGTTTTTTTCCACATCAACAATACAATTGTTTGCTTCATTGGATTTGAAAAAAAAAAAGAGATATTATAGGAGACAAGATTGACCCATCAGTAAAAAGAACCCTAGATGTTGAAGTCATTGCTTTATCACTGATGATGCCATAGGTCAAAAACCGGTTCGTGTGTGAGATTTGCAACAAAGGGTTTCAATGATATTAGATCAGAACCTCCAGCTTCACTGGTGGGGCCACAACTTACTATAGAAGCTAAAGCTGAGATGCAGTAAGGAGCCATGCAAATAAAATGTTGCGACCATAATATATTTTTGAAACAAAAATCGTATTGTATTTTTATTCAAATTTCAATAGGATGTACTAAAAATTATTAATAAGTCCATAGAGTTTTTTCTAGTAATTAGTCATCTTAAAACATCGCTCCGGCATGCCATGTAGACTTCGTGATGCTACGTCTACAGGGCACCACTGTATTTTTCATTCAGAATGTATTTTTGAAACAAAAATCTAGCATGGGAATTTTTACGCAAATTTTAATAGAATGTATCAAAATTATTATATAAATTTTAATATAATGTATCAAAATTATTAACAAGTTCATAATTTGGGTAATTTTTAGTAATTAGTCATTTTATCTAAATTGAAGAATTATATATGAGCCTATTTCTGCTAAAAACATTTTTCTGAATTATAAATGTCAAATGCCTAATGAGTACAATCATATTTTTTATATTAGTAGTGACAAATTATTTATTTTAATTGAATTTTTAAAAATATTTTTATTTTTTTAATCTCAATTACCTTGTGATTTATATGTTAGAGAGGTGCTCTTAAGCTAAATTACCTTTAGCACTTATTGTACAAATTCATTTCATATGAATAAAAGACATTTTCATGTATTAATGTTCATTTATATTATGAATTGATTAGATTTTAAATTAATTATTGAAATTTATGATATACACATAGTATGAATAAAATCATAATGGAATCATGATATTGAGACTCTTATTATGTGCAATTATGGTTATATCTAAATTGTCCTTAGTTATAGAATTAATAAGACTGGACATTGTTGATCTGGATAAACTAGCGCATGTTATATTTCTTGATTGGATCAAGCAGTAGATTTCATAATTTGTAGATATGAGTTGTTTAGAATTAATATATGTATACTTGTTAGAGTAGTCAAGTTCATTGGATGACCTGTTATGAGACCATCACATGAATCTTCTATTCTATATTAGTGATAATATCATCATAGTAATAGTGCAAGTATCCTTAGACTTGAGGTGTTCAAAGTTATCTTGGATATTGATCTTGTACTTTGATTTCATTCCTTATTGTCTCAGGAGAGGTCGCTCATAGGGTAGTGATTGAGTATAGTTTGAAGTATTCAAATATACCCACGACCTCTTATCGAAATCATTACTCGGGAATCTCTAACTATAGTAGAAATATCATGAAAATATTCTTCAGTGATATATCTGTAAGAGTAATGAGTCTTAAAGACAAGATCTAACATCACTCAGACAAGATGTGATATAGTTAGTCTTGCAGAAGCTAACATTGAGTCTATGCTTTGAATTGAATGGGTTATAGATGGGTGAAGAAACAAATTGCACGGATATTGTATATGGAAAGGTTCATAGTCAAACCACTGACTTTTCCAGTCAATTGGGGGTCATGATGTATTTCTAAATATTGTTCATGACTTGCTTAAGATCAAGTATTGATTTGAGTGACCAACATAACCAGAAACTTAATAGGTCATATGCATTGCATTGAAGGTGTGTAGAGGAAGTAAAATAGACTTTTGGATTGGATCCAAAATAGAGAAAGAAAGCCTAGTCCAGATTCCCCAAGCGAGATGAAGGTTATTCTTGTCATAAGCGGGAAAGTCGAGCTTACATTCGGGACTGGCTATTGAATCTATGCTCCAATTAGGACGTGTGATGTCATGACCAGAAACTACCCAATTTTGATTATATCCCTAACAGGAAAGATGTTTCTCGACCAGGACCGATATTAGAAAAAGAAACTTAATCTGATTAGGATTCTTTGAATGAGGATTCTGAACCCTATTCGTTCAAGGACCATAAATAGTCCTTTTTCAGACCTCAGAAGGTGCTGCACATAAAAATAACAAAAGAGTTTTGTTCTCCCTCTTCCTTCATTGCCCATTCTTTTACTAGCATAAGAGATAGTGTAAAACTTATAGCCTTAAGGTTTTCCTCCTCGTTACCTTTGCATAGATTTCTGTTATAAGTGATTCAAGAGGATTACTATGGCTTGCAACAACCTAGTAAGATGTATCGACAGTTGGAATTCTCTGAAGTAAAAGGTAATCTTCTTCAAACCTAAATTTTTTGTTAATCATTCATTGTAATACCCTCTCATACAATTAAGATTAACCCAACTATATAAGTAAATGTTATAGACTTTCCGTTATTGAAACTTGTAAAAATTTTAAATTTTTTTTTCTTATATTATTATCTCTTAACATCCTATTATACAAATATTTTTCATGTTACCATTTTAACATATTAGTCTATATCTTATATCATGCATAAAACTATCATTCATCCAATAAGAAAAATCCAGTTTGGGCTAAACTGGCCCGGTATTTACAGAATTGTATCATATATAAATACATGTTCTTTAATCTAATAGAAATGTACAAAACAAACTACCCATATCCCATATCACATATGATAAAAATAAAAATATCATGATATCACCGACTCCAAAGGTCTGTACTATGGTTTCTGATGAGCTTTTTTCTCTTCAGTCAACTTTCTCTATATACCGGCTCCAAACTTATATGTAGGAACACCTACACGCTAAGCAGTCTGATGCTTAGTGGTACATATATGCATATAAATTCATCAAACATGGGATGACATATCATATGTATACTTATGCTCATGCCAAAATAATATTCAACATGTATAAAATATACATTTAAAATGCTACAAGCATGCATATATATATATATATATTTGCACAAAATCATGTAATTATTTAATAATATACATAGCATACTTGTCTCATATTATGAAATTATGTACATATATCAATGAAATGACAATCAAAGTGAATATACCGATCATATTAACAATTAACCATAAATTATTCATAATCAGCTGAACCTAGGGACATTATATATTCTAATGTCACATATCATAAAACATTCAATAATCATATAACACGTAGTCATTTCCATTTATTCAACTTATTTAATTAGCCAATAGCTCATTTACTCAAAAATTGGACTAACCGAATAACGGGTTGTGAATAGGAATGCTCTCCGAGCTTAAGCCACCCTATTCACCTATCTGTGTATTCCTGTAATTATGCTCGTCACGAGCTTGAGTCAAGGGCGCTTTCCGAGCTTAAGCCACCTTGACTTAATAACATGATTAAGTTGCTAGTATAATGGACAAGAGCGTTTTCCAAGCTTAAGCCACCTTGCCCAATAATTAAAAATCATATATAAATTTTCTATGGTACCGTAAAAGACCATTAATGGCATGTTATCTATCCTAAGTCTCGTCATTATAAAGAGGAATGAGCAATTATACATATTCATAATTTATTTCAATACAATAGGTTATAATTTAATCTTATTCTATACTTACATGTCATATGATATAATTTACCTTACTAGGACTTACAAACCTCATATAAAATACATAATTATATGCAAAGAAAGAAAATTCAAACAATTTAACATAAATATATATATATATATATATATCACACAATATTTAAGAGACCAAATTCCTAATATTCCTTTCCAATCAGATTTCTGCCATGATATTGTAATGTATTTATCACCCATCTAGGAACTGAATTATATTTTGTAGTCTTCTAAGAAGTTTTATATTAATGTCTTAGCTTTCATATGCAATAAGAATCACATAAATTTGAATTTTATAGCATAAGTTATAGTTCAAAAATCACAAGTTGTTCACTAAAAATTTGCTCATGATATTATGGACAGCTCCATGTCCGACTTTTATAGCCCATTTTTGGCCTATTTACAAAAAGAATTATAATACATGTCCTTCATGAAAGTTTTAGCCCTATGTGTATAACTTCATTTCCAATTTGTTTCATGCAAATCTGAGTTATATAACATGAGTTATGGCAAAAGGAATCAAGGATGTTCCATATAATTCCAACAACATTACAAAATACCATAATTCACCTAAATTTAGATTAAATTCACAGACATCCTCAATAATCATAAATCATTATAATTATAATTTTCAACATCAATATCATGCCAATCATCATCTCAAGATATAACAACCACCATTTCAAAAATGCAAATGACATAAGTTTAAGAATAAACATGCATATATGTACTAACCTCAAATAGAGCCTTAAAAATCTTAAGCTCTCAAGCTTGCTCTTCCCTTTGGAGGTTACCACCATCCTCTCTATTACCTAACAAGATATCAACATGCCTCTTTTAGGCTAAAGAACAAACATATATAGTATAACTCTACTCTTTAAATATAAACCCAATTTTAACTATCAAACTATATCTTTTAACTCAAAATCCATGTCAAGTTTTTTCTTTAACTAATCTAGATTCTAAAAAGAAGAGTTTTAACTCTTCAAAATCATTACTTGACTAAAGAACTAACCCATATGAAATTGGTCTCCACTAAGCATAAAAATGGTAGAAAACAAGAGAAGAAGAAGATAATATGGTTTTTAGCTTCACTTACTTTTTCCTTTACCAAAGCCAATGTGGATTTGAGTGTTTAGCTTCTTCCTTTCTTCCTTCTCTAAGAAAATGACTTCTTTAACTCCAAGAACTTTCTCTTTCTTCTTTTCTAAAGGGTTTTGGGCTATATAAGTGATTTTTTCTTTAGTTTTTGGTGATTTTGGCTTCTTTTGAGTGAAAGAATGTGGAAAAATGGAGGGGTGAAGAGGAAGCACGAATTTGGATAAAAAAGTTAGGGTTTGGGGCTAATGTTAATGAGGAAGAAGAAGAGTTTTTATACTTTGGTAAAGATGTCACTTTAGTCCCTCCTTATTTTTGCCAAATACTTACTTAAAACATTGACTTTTACTTATTTCTTATAACTTTTCTTAACTTTATATCTTTTAATTAAATCACCCACAATAAAAATAAAATATTTTATTAATTTTTAAACCCTAATTTTATACTTCGATAATATTAATTGCAGCAATTAAATACATTAATTATTCGGACCTAAATTACGAGCATTACATTCATAATTACATGAGGCGATTTCCGTTATTAGGATATAAAATTTTAATTTTCTGTTGTATTGTGTATGTGATATGCATGGTTAAATCCCAACATTATAGTTATGCCGAATAAATTTATTAATTTAAAAGGGTATAACATAAGCTTTCTCCCCTAAATTTTAAAGATTTTATATACACCAAGCTCCAATTGGATATATATTTTTGTTGAAAAAGGATGTGAAACCATTTTACCTTAAATTTTATAACAAAATTGCAGTGTGTTAGTTTTAAATGGTTTCTCTAGTTTTTATCAAAAGTTGTAACTGTTTTTTCAGTGTTAATAATTGAAGCAAACTAAATAAGTTAGGAAAAATTATTATTGAGGTTTGACGTATTGTATTAGTATCCATTTGAGATTTAAAAATTATATGATTTGTCATTCTGTTTTATTTTCATTAAATTATGTTATTTTTTATTGAATTTTAAGATATTTACTGTTAGTCTGAAAAAAAAAAATTTTAGAAAGATACTAATATAATATATTAGGCGGATCCAGAAAAAATTTATACAATGGGATCTGTATATATAGTATAAATTTGATTTATAAAAATACACATGTTACAATAAAACAAAAAATAGTAATTCTTTCTAAACCAAATAATAATAATTTTTTATAACAGTCATCCACGAGTTTTCATAATTTGAAAATAACATAAAATTGCATCATTTTTAATACTGGACTAATACATAATCGTTTTTTAGTAGATGATTGTCCATTTGATGAGACAAATTATTCGAAAACTCATGAAATATCACATTTATTTGTAAATAAAGTTTGTTTTTTTTAATAATATCGTAGCATAGTTCATATATAGCAACATCAAAATATAATAGAGAGAAAATGAAAATATATAAAAAAAATCTCACAAAAGAGAACAACTAAATAGAGTTAGAGAATTTATGTTTTTTTAAAAATACAATGTTATTTGTC
>CATIWF010082781.1:0-13658 GCA_949630135.1 Balakata baccata
TTTTTAAATAATATAAATAAATAATAATAATTAATTAAATTAATTAATTATTATTATTATTCTTTTATCTACATAATTACAAATACTTAGTGCCAAAATACTATGTAGTCAATTTGTCTACTTTAATTTAACTATGCTAAATGTCCTTTATTTCAAATATAATCATTTATTTAATTTCATTTTCAATATCTTGTGTCCATATTTAAATTATAGTTAGACACGTACGACTTGATCATATTGCGAAAAATCGACCCGTGTCAAATTTATCTCGTGAATACGTCTAGCTAAAATCCCTACGTATGCATGTGTTTCGTGTGACAGACATTTATAAAATAAATATATTCAAATAAAATGCATGTGATAATGTATGTATGGATGGTCGAGAATGTTACACCTTATCCCCAAAATGTAGATTGCCTCTCCAAGATCTTTCATGGAGAGATTCTTGGATAACCAGATTTTGATCGATTGCAAGATTGAGGCATTGTTTCCCATTAGTAGTATGTCATCTACATACAACACAAGATTCTTATATACATAAGGCTCATCCAGATTTTGTGAGAAACCAAATTGTTCGATTGTCTCATCAAACCGGATATTCCAACTCCTGGATGTTTGTTTCAATCTATAAATGGATCTTTGAAGTTTGCATACCTTTTTGCCATCTTTGGATATGAAGCCCTTTTACTGTGTCATGTACACATCCTCGGTTAGGTTTCCATTAAGGAAAGCTAGCTTCTCATCCATTTGTCATATCTCATAATCATAATGAGCAGCAATGGCTAGGAGTATCCTTATGGATTTAAGCATAGCTATTGGGCTAAAAGTTTATCATAGTCAATTCCTTGTCTTTGACGATACCCACCAGTCTAGCTTTATAGGTAACCATATTGCCATATATGTCGGTTTTCTTCTTGAAATCCCAATTATACCCTATGGTTTTATCCCTTTGAGTGGGTCAACCAAAGTCCATACTTGGTTTTCATACGTGGAATCCATCTCTGACGTCATGCAACACATACATATAACATAGCGGAAAATAAAAATTTTCAAAACCCGAATCAAAGGATTATACATGTGCCAATTTAAACTAATTTAACCAAAGAAAATTCAAAATTTATACTTTTATAATTTCTTGATTTTTCTTCAACTTCTCACCTTGTTGGGTTGTAGCAAACCACAACAATATCCACGCAAAGATGAGAGGATGAAACCACTAGGGAGATGGCTTGAACATGCCTCAAAGTGCTAGCAATGGTGTATGTTCATATGAGAAGAAAATTAAACTCTTTAATTTTCTTGTTGTCTTCAAAAAATTTTCTTCTCCCAAAAATTTTTCCTTGTCTATTTTCTGTCTTTTGGGGTCTTTTAGATAAAAAAAAAAAATCAGAAAAGTAGATTCAAAATTTAAGGGCCAATTTAAGGGTCATTGGCCAGCTGGCCTACCTGGCAAGCCAATTGATAGGCTTGCCAGGCTAGAGAGCCCGCACGGGCCCGTCAATCTCTCCGAGCGATTTTTTTCCCACGATCTTATCGTGAACCGACTTAAAATAATTTTCTCATATTTGGATTTCATCCTAAGCCATTTTGCTCATTCTTTACATCTCCAAAGCGTGTGACCCATTAGGTTCCCGGTTATATTGGCCATTTAAATTATCAAATAATTTAAGCAAATCATGAGCAGTATCTAGCAACACATCATGATCCCCAATTGACCGGAAAGTCAATGGTTTGACTACGAACATTTCCATAGACAACAATATGTGCAAATTGTCCTTTCACCATCCTATACCCCACTCGGTTCAGAACATGGACTATGTGTTAGCTCTCGCCAGAGTGATGTTAGATCTTGTCCTTGGGACTCATTACTCTATTAGACATGTCACTGAAGATCATCTTCAGGACATTTCCACTTTGGCTAGAGATTCCCGAGTAATGATCTCGATATGAGGCCGTAGGTATACTCTCCCTCTATCAAGAGCAGTGAATCCTCTGTTAGCTATCCAATTACCTTCGAATACCTCAAGATGTACCCAATCACCACCCTATGAGCGACCTCTATGAGGCAACAAGGAATGGAGTCAAAGCACAGAACCAGTATCCAAGATATCCTTGAGTACCTGAAGTCTAAGGATACATGCACCATTGCTATGATGAGACAATCGTTGACATTAGAATAGATAATCCATATGATTGTCTCATAACAGGTCATCCAATGTACTTGACTACTCTTAGCAAGAATCCATATGTTAACGTTGAATATCTCATGCTCACAGCTTATGAGATCTACTGCTTGATCTAATCAAGGAATTTAACATGTGCTAGTCTATCCAGATCAACAATGTCCCGCCTTGTTAATCATATGACTAGGGATAATTTATATACTAACATAATTTCACATGATAGGAATCTCCTTATCATGATCCCATCATGATTTCCTTCATGCTATGTTTCATATCATGGACTTTCATTAATCAGTTTAAGATCTATATCAATTCATATACAAATGAATACTAATATAATGAAGGAATGCATTTATGAATGTGTACACTAAATGCCTAAAGCGATTGCCTTTTGGGCACATCTCTAACACTCATTAATCCTATGACTAGAGATAATTTAGATACTAATATAATTACATATGATAAGAAAATCTCATCATGATTTCCTTCATGTTATGTTATGTATCTAGGACTTCATTAATCAATTTTAGATCACTATAAATTCATATAACAAATGAATACCAAATTAATGAAAATGTCTTTCATTAATTAAATAAATATGTACAATAAGTGCTAAAGATGATTGCCTTTAGAGCACTTCTCTAATAAGAGAATATTTAAGTCAAGAGTTTCAAGGTTATTTAGCGGATAATGGACTCCACCTTACATACCATAATACAATGGTGTGGCTGAAAGGAGAAACCGAATCCTGTTAGATATGGTTAGGTCTGTGATGAGCTTTGTTGAACTCCCTAAGTCCTTTAGGGGTTATGCACTAGAGACTCATTTACATTTTAAATGGTGTCCTTTCAAATTCAGTTGATATTACTCTATATGAGAAATGGAATAACAAGAAACACATTTTTTCATACATGAAAATTTTGGGGTTGTACTGCTTAAATGAAACAGACAACGTCAGACAAGCTTGAAGCAAAGTCTAACCATGTCTATTTGTGGGATATCCTATGACTTCATATGGATATCAATTCTACCAACCTTTGGAACAAAAGGTGTTTGTTTTAAGGCATGCTACCTTCTTGGAGAAAAAGTTTCTTTTTAAAGGAGATAGTAGGAGCAAAATTGAACTTGAAGAAATTCAAGATGCTCAAATAGACGCGAATCAACTGCCTAGACCTGAAGTTGTTATTCATACAGATGAAGTAACAGTTGAACCTTTTAAAGCACAAGAACTTATTAGGTCAAGTAGGATACGCACTATTCCAGAGATATATAGATTTCTCATTAGTGAACAGAAAGACGTATCGCTCATAGAAAATGATGAGCCTACGACCTACGAGGAAGTTCTGAATAGTTCAAAATCTAATAAATAGCTTCAAGCCATGAAATTAGAAATGGATTTCATGTATGAAAACCAAGTATGGACTTTGATTGACCCACCTGAAGGGATAAAGGCCATAGGGTGTAAGTGGGTTTTTAAGAAGAAAACTGATATGGAGGGTAACGTAGTTACCTATAAAGCTAGGATAATAGCTAAAGATTATCGTCAAAGATAAGAGATTGACTATGACAAGACTTTTAGCCTAATAATCATGTTTAAATCTAAAAGAATACTCCTAGCCATTACTGTCATTATGATTATGAAAATTGGCAAATGGATATGAAAACGACTTTCCTCAATAGAAACCTAACCGAGGATGTGTACATGACACAACTAGAGGGGTTCACAACCAAAGAAGGTAGGAAGATGTGTAAGCTTCAAAGATCCATTTATGAAGCAATCATCTAGGAGTTGGAACGTCTAATTTGATGAGACAATCAAAGAGTTTGGTTTCTCACAAAATCTATATGAACCTTATGTATACAAGAATGTTAATGGGAGTGCAATAGTTTTCCTTATATTATATGTGGATGACATACTACTAATGGGAAATGATGTCTTGGTCTTGCAATCAGTCAAGATTTTGGTTATCCCAGAATTTCTCAATGAAAGACCTTGGAGAAGCAACCTATTCTTTGGGAATAAAGATCTATAGAGATAGATCCAAAAGGTTGCTTAGTCTTTCATAGTCTACATATATAAGCAATATGCTAAAAAGGTTTAGCATAGGCTAGTTCAAAAAGGGATTCATTTCCATGACCCATGAGATACCCTTTCAAAGTCTGTGTCCGAAGATACAAGATGAGAGGACTCGCATGAGTATGATCCCATATGCATCGACCATAGGATCATTCATGTATGCCATGATATTTACTAGGCTCGATGTATCATATGCTCTGAGTGTCATGAGCAAATACCAATCGGACCCTAGTGAGGGTAATTAGATGGCTATCAAGAATATCCTTAAGTACTTGAGAATGACTAAGGATGTATTCTTAATATATGGAGATGGAGACCTTATAGTAAGCAGGTATACCAATGCTAGGTTCCAATCTAACAAGGATGATTCCAAATCCTAATCAAGTTATGTATTCACAATTAATGGTGGAGCAGTCAATTGGAAGAGTTCTAAACAAGAGACAACTGTTGATTCAACAACTGAAGCAGAGTACATCGCAGCTTCTGAGGTAGCAAAGGAAGCAGTTTGGACAAATAAATTCATCACAGAACTATAAGTGGTTCCTAGCATCATTGACCCGATATAGTTATATTGTGACAACAATTGAGCTATTGTGCAAGCAAAGGAACCACGGTTTCATCATAAGTCCAAACACGTACTTAGGAGATACCATTTGATTAGGGAAATCATTGGCAAAAATGATGTAAAGGTAGAAAGAGTGCCTACAGATAAGAATATAGCTGATCCTTTTACTAAGCCATTTCCCTCAAAAGAAATATGATTCTCATGTACTTGCCTATAGAATTAAATATACAGGTGACTGGATTTAGTGCAAGTAGGAGGTTGTTAGAAAAGTGTTCTAAAGGCAACACATGTAGCACTTATTGTACAAACTTATTTAATTAATAAAAGGCTTTCTCATTAATTTAATATTCATTTAATATATGAAATAATAGTGATATTAAATCAATTAATGAAGTCCTTGATACATAACATTGTATGAAGGAAATCATGATAAGATCTTGATAGTGAGATTCCTATCATATATAATTATGTTAGTATCTAAATTATCCCTAGTCATAGGATCAACAAGATAGGATATTGTTGATCTAGATAGACTAGAGTATGTTATACTCCTTGACTGGATAAAGCTGTAAGCATGCGATGTTTAGAGTTAACATATGGATACTTTCTAAGAGTAGTCAAGTAGATTGGATGACCTGCTATAAGGCATTCGTATGAATTATCTATTCAAATGTCAATGATAGTATCATCATAACAATGGTGCAATTATCCTTAGACTTGAGGCACTCAAGAATATCTTAGATACTGATTTTGTGCTTTGACTCCCTTACAGAGGTTGCTCATAGGGTGGTGAAGGTAATTGGGTAGCTAATAGGGGATTCACCGCTTCTTATAGAGGGAGTATATACCCACAGTGATATGAAACCTCCATGAATAAGCTTGAGAACCCCTTTATAAATATATGAACCCCCAAAACATTAACATGAAAGCCTAAGAACTCAATTCAGCAACAACCCCTAAGAAGGCTAGAAGTCAAATTACTTAGATAAGATGATCAAGAATTAGAATAAAGAAAACTTGTTTCTGAATTCCAATTTTGAAACACTCCATAAGAAGGTGATCAGCCTACTTGAATGTTCCTTAAAACATGCATTCTACACAAGAACACAAAGATAAAGCAAAACAACCTTTTTGGATTAACAATTTCATAATCCGCCCAACCATTAGTCCAAGGCATATTTTATAGCCTTTACAATGTTTTAATGAATTTGGAAACTAATAAAGCCTAAACACAAATGGAAACTAATGGACTCTTTTAAAAGACATAAATCTGTCAGCCCCTTATTTAAGCCTAACAAACATGATTAAACCTAAGACCAGCAAACTAATGTAGTTTCCCCATACATATTTGGCTAGTCCATAACAAAAGTGGCCCATTACATTCTTAATTAAACCCATTAGTAACTTGGATTTGGATTAAGTTGTATTGAACTTAGGCTGCACATGTTCCAAAATTTTGATGTCCATGTAAACCTTTACTAGCTGAATTCACTAAGCCTTGTAGATGATGGATTAAGGCTTGTTGAAACTTGTTAGATCGAGACCTGGTTATAGGACCTTGAGGCATGCTAAAATGACTAGAGACCTCTTGAGCTTGATCCTTTCCTTCTTGGTCCTCTTGTTGAATCCTTGAAACTTGGTGTATAGGCTGCTCCATAACATCTCCCCTCTCCTACTGGACTCTGCAGGAAATTCTCTTGTTGCCTTTCTAGATTGTTGTTCTGCAACTTCTTTCATTAATCTTTCTACCCTAATTACTACAGCTCTAAGTCTACTGTAACTATCAAGATCAATAGTTTTGATTCTATTTCTAATTTCATATCTAAGGCCCTCTTCAATTTTTTTGCATTTTTCTCTTTCAGTAGAGTTAAAATGAAAGATTATGTCCTCTGCTCCATATATTGACTGTCCTCTGCTAGAATAAAATGAAATCACAGCACAACCTCTAGAGCCAAGGTATGTACCCCTCTTACTAGACTATGGTGATAAGAATCTATCCCTCTTTCTCTTTCTCCCACTGGACTTTGCAGGAAATTCTTTTATTGCCTTCTAAATTGGTGTTTTGTAGCTTCTTTCATTAATCTTTCTGGCCTAATTGCTGCAGCTCTAAGTCTAGTTTAGCTATTGAGATCAATAGCTGTGATTCTATTTCTGATTTCATATCTGAGGCTCTCTTCAAATTTTCTGCATTTGTCTGTTCCAGTATAGACCATGAAAGTGGCATAGTAGGAGAGTTATTGAATTGCACTTCATATTTAGATATTGTCATGTTTCCCTGCTTTAGATTCAAGAACTCCCTTCTCTTCTCATTTTTGTACAAATTTGGCATATAATTATTATAAAATTCCCTAAGATAGTCATCCCAAGTCAAAATAGGAGGCTATAGATAACTACCAGAAACTATCTCCCACCAATCATATGCATTACCCTGAAGCAATGTTACTGCATAATCATAGTTTTCTTCAGGAGTACATCTCATCATATTTAATACTCTTTGTGTTCTTTTGAGCCAGGTCTTTGCCTCTACTAGGTTAGTGGTGCCATAAAAATCAACTGCACCCTATTTCCTTAGCTTGTCATGACATCTTTCCCTTTGCTTCTCTGGGGGTATTTCCTACTTTGGATTCTCATAAGGTATCTCTACATGGGATGAATGTGATGCATGTACTGGAGCTCTAACTCCTAATGCAGGTAATCTCTATGTGGGTGATGAGATGCTTCATATGAATGTTGTTCGGCCTGCCTCATATATGAAATGCAAGGAGAGAGATTGGTGAGACTCGGCCGGTGACTTGTGATCCATATCTCCTATGTGGCATGTGATGGGTTTTGAGTATGTATCAAATACATATTATGCAGCATAAAATAAAATTTTTCAAAATCCGAATCAAAAGATTCTACTTGTGCCAATTAAAACTAATTTAACAAAGCAAAATTCAGAAATTATACCTTTATAATTTCTTGATTTTTCTTCAACTTCTAACCTTGTTGGGTTGTAGCGAACCACAACAATCCAATCTAAGATTGTCTCTAACAATATCGATGGAAGATGAGAGGATGAAACCACTAGGGGGATGGCTTGAACATACCTCAAAGTGCTAGCAATGATGTATATTCATATGAGAGGAAAATTATACTCTTTAATTTTCTTGTTGTCTCCAAAAATTTTTTTCTCCTCCCAAAAATTTTTTCTTATCTATTTTGTGTCTTTTAGGGTCTTTTAGATCCAAAAGAATATCAGTTTCATAGAACAAAAATTAAGAGAGGAGAAAATGAGAGTTATATGGGATAAATGGCCTTAATGGCTAATTTAAGGTCATTTGCGGCACGCAGCAGCCTGCCTGGGCTTGCTAGGCAGGCCCAATTGGCCTGCTTGGCATGCTAGCGGGCCTATCAACCCCCCAAACGATTTTTTCTCACGATCTTATCGTGAATCAACTCGAAATAATTCTCTCATATTTTGGATCCCATCCAAAGTCTTTTTGCTCATTCTTTACATCTCTAATGCGTGTGACCCATTAGGTTCCCGTTTATGTTGGCCACTTAAGTTATCAAATAATTTAAGCTAGTCATGAGCGGTATCTAGCAACACATCATGACCCCCAATTGACCAGAAAGTTAGTGGTTTGACTACGAACCTTTCCATAGTCAATCTCTATGCCATTTGTCCTTTCACCATCCTATACCACACTCGATTCAGAGCATGGACTATGTGTCAACTCTTCCTAGATTGACTATGTCACATCTAGGCCAAATGATGTTAGATCTTGTACTTGGGACACATTACTCTATTAGATATATGACTGAAGACCATCTTCAGGATGTTCCCACTCTAGCTAGAGATTCCCGAGTAATGATCCCAACAAGAGGTCGTGGATATACTCTCCCTCTCTCAAGAGTGGTGAATCCTCTATTGGCTACCCAATTACCTTCAAATATCTCAAGCTGTACCCAATCACCACTCTATGAGCAACCTCTATAAGGCAACAAGGAATGGAAGTAGATGAACAATTTAGTAAAAGTATAGAGACACTTAGATTAGATCAAAGTGAAATAATACTTAAGCAATGTCATATAACAGATAATAAGATTTTATCTGAATGAACTATATCTTATATGCCATATTATAAAGATGTGGTTAAAAGGAGTAGCTGAATCTTGTTAGACATGGTGAGGTACATACTAAGCTTTTAAAATTCCTTAAAGTTCCTTTTATGATCATGCACATGGGATTATGTTTATATGATAAACATAATATGTATCAGTTTGTTGATGGTGTTCCATATAAGATATGAAATAACATAAAGCCTATTCTTTCATAAATGAAAGTTTAGGATTATCTTACTTAAGAGAAGTAGATAATATTGGATTAGTTAAAAGCTCAATCTAACCCTATGTCTGTATGTGGGATGTCCAATGAAAGTCATTTGGTTATCAGTGTTACCGTTGTTTGAAGCAAAAGGTGTTTGTTTCAAATAATGCTATCTTTCAAGAAAAGAATTTCTTCTATAATAAGATAGCAGGAGCAATAATGAACTTGATGAAGTTCAAATATATAGTGAGGCTGAAAAATAATATTACACAGATTGGATTGATAAGAACACCTAAGCAAAGTATTATATACTTGCTTTTATGGAAAATAAGCTGCAAGAGCAATATGAAAAGATAGAAGCTTGTGATGATATTTTGGAGTTAGTGAAGGAAAGTTATGGCGAGGCTAGTAGGACTACCCGCTTTAACTATTCCAAATGAAAATGAAGGAATGCCAAGATGTTGGTGAGATGATAAAACTTATTTATTGCCTTGAACATCTCAATTTCTTCATGGATGTGGACCTTAAAACATACCGTATCTTAGCATCACTTCCATGTTCTTATGGAAGTTTCATTTCTAACCTCTATTTGAACAAAGTGGAATGCAATTTGCAATAGCTACAACAAAATTTGGTTTATCACCAAAATACTGTGATTAATCTCCAAAAGAAAGAGGCAGAAATATTGGTGACAACTTCTTCTTCTTACCTAAAGAAAAGGAAGAAGAAGACCACTATAGAAAAGAGTTCTGCTCCCTCTTCTTTATATCCCAAAAAGGGTAAGGGGAAGACAAAAGGCCAGATTAAGCCAAAGGTTGACAAAGGAACTTGCTTCCATTGTCAAAAGGATGGTCATTGGAAGAGAAATTGCCCAGTTTATCTAAAAAGTTTAGAAAAGACCAAAGGCAAAGTGATTATAGGTCTAGTCATTTTCCCTTGCATACATGATTTACATATAGAATCATTAGACTGAGAATCTAAACTTTTAGAATTCCCATGTCTACTAACTTATGGATCCTTGCATTAGAAATATGACCAAGTCTTAAGTGCCATACCCATATCATACTTGAATCATCATACTTAGTTTGATTAGAATTGTCATGTACATTGCTCAATAATAACTCTTTATTATTTATCTTATTAGGCTTATCACAATATAAATAATATAAGCCATGATGTTTAGTTCCAATGCCAATAAGATTATTATTAAAATAAATGTAACACACATCTTTACAAAACAAGAATTCATAATTATTGTTTGTAAAGGGATGCAGAAATAATGTTCTTATAGGCATTAGGAATATACAAAATATTCAATAATAAGATTACATAATGGTTTAATAAAATCGAGATATCTCCCACTTGCAGGTATTTATCATCCTTTGAATTTAAATATTGATTTAAATTATGATCGTTCTTTTAACTCATCATATGCATGGGTCTTAGACACAGGAGCAACTGCTCATATTTATTCCTTTGTACATGATCTAAGGCATAAGAAGTTGCTATATAATGGAGAGATAAAACTCACTATTGATGATAGAGCAAGAGTTTTTTAATTCTTTGAACATTTCAAAGGTTTCAAATTTGTTTCTCACCATATATAAATACCCAAATTATGAGTGATCATAATCAAGGTAATGAAGTAGATGAAACCATTTATGGCATGTATGAACATTGGTCCACATACATTTATATATACAAGGTCTATCAGTCCTTTTGTATGTTCATCCTTTTTCACTAAAAAGTGATTTTGTTAACTTGCTTAATAAATGAGATTCACTTGTGTTACATGATTTACAATCAAATGACCTCAAGTTACCATAACTCATCATGTGATTCTCTTCTATATGCCCAAGTTGACAATGCCATAATATATGGTTTTGGGTCATCAACTCTTTAAATTTAATATTGAGGATAGAGTCAAGCATTTCAATATTATAAACTCTATTGCATAATGTTTTAGTTTCATAAGGAATATCAATTGACCACAAAGAACAACAATTGTTCTTAATAGTCAAATGAAAAACTTTTGTTTAACTATTAAACAAAATTATATTCTTTATTCATAAACTAAGCAGAATTACAATTATTTAAACCTTTAAACAAGCTTACTAGAGAGTGTTGAAACTTAGGCCTCTATAGCTATTGCAGCAGCTGTTGCTATGTGGCTAATGTGCAAAGTTTTGACTCTCCTTTCTTAAGCTTTCTATTGTTTCTTTGGTCTTGCATATCTAGTATATGTGAGACCTACATCCAATATCTAATATTCATGTATTATTATAAGAAACAATGTTATCCTCTTTATCAAATTTATTTGAAGTAGAAGGTGCATCTATATGCCTTCTCTTCTACTTCTTGAAAAACTCAAAATAACCTTTGTTATTCCATTTCCATTTTGCAACTCTTGCTATAATGGAAGTTCCTTTTAAGATGTCTATCTATTTTTTTTTTCCTTTTATCTATAATGCATGTTATATTTTAGATCTCCTTTCTATCATCTTAGAGTGGTAAAGCAATTTAGATATCTCATATCACTCAGCATGAGCTTGCTTATTGGCCATCTCTCTAAGATGATACATAATAGTTTTGAATCCATTTCATGCTGCTTTTGAAGTTTGAACAACTTAGGACCAATCCATTATTATTCAAGTACTTCTTGTATGAAAATTGTTCATAACACTTGCATCTCAAGCATTAAGGGAAGGAAAATACCTATTTCGACACTTTGGCAAACTTTTGGATTAGATAACCATTCTCAGTTTTATGACAGTCAAGGAAGCTTAGGTTAGTCAAAATGTATGACCCATGATTACGCTTTGATTCACATTGAATAATATAATTCCAACAAATTAGATGTAAAGATCGAGATTGTAGAAGTGTGTACATGAGTGAATGCATGATATTAGGTCTTTAATAAAATGCATTATAGCTCCCACTATTTTATTGAGAACCCAAGGTCCTCACTATGGATCCAGAAGAGCTTATAGTAAGTCCTCTGAGTGGGTCAATATCCAATTTGCTAAGAATGACCTTGAGGCAACTCAACAAACCATCCTTAGTTTAATTGGTAGGTATCTGATCCATACCAATTACATATCCATCCAACTATCAAATCTTGTACTATCAACTAATTGATGTGTGCACACACATTGGGCTATCAACTCTTGATATATGCACATCTCACGTATACTTAACCAACTTCGCCTCCAATACACATTAACTGATATGTCCCAGGTCTTGGGGGTGTGGAATGGGTTTGGCCAGGTGGCACACAAAGTCAAAATAGACTGGTAGCCCTTGTTTGATCTAGAATAAAGGAATAGAGTTGCGTCTCTGCTTTTAGCTTAAGCTTTTGGTAGAACAGTAAGCGCTATTTCTAGTTAAGCATGTTGTGGCAAGGGTATTACCATAATGGGTGACCTCTTGGGAAGTGCTTGGCTCTGTTAGAGATGTGCCCAAAAGGCAAATGCCTTAGGCACTTAGTGTACACATTCATAAAGGCATATTTTCATTATATTAGTATTCATTTGCATATGAATTGATATAGATCTTAAACTGATTAATGAAAGTCCATGATATAAAATATAGCATGAAGGAAATCATGATAGGATCATGATAATGAGATTCCTATCATGTGTAATTATGTTAGTATCTAAATTATCCGTAGTCATAGAATTAACAAGACGGGACATTGTTGATCTGTATAAACTAGCACATGTTATATTCCTTGATTAAATCAAGCTGTAGATCTCATAAGCTATGAGTATGAGATGTTTAACGTTAACATATGGATGCTTGCTAAGAGTAGTCAAGTACATTGGATGACCTGCTATGAGATAATCATATGGATTATATATTCAAATGTCAATGATAGTCTCATCATAGCAATGGTGTATGTATCCTTAGACTTGAGGTACTCAAGGATATCTTAGATACTGATTCTGTGCTTTGACTCCATTCCTTGTTGCCTCATAGAGGTCGCTCATAGGATGGTGATTGGGTGCAGCTTGAGGTATTCGAAGGTAATTGGGTAGCCAACAGAGGATTCACTGCTCCTGATAGAGGGAGAGTATACCCACGGCCTCTTGTTCGGATCATTACTTGGGAATCTCTGGCCAGAGTGGAACTGTCATGAAGATGGTCTTCAGTGACATGTCTAATTGAGTAATGAGTCTCAATGACAAGATCTAAAATCACTTGGGGCTAGGTGTGACATAGTCAGTCTAGCAGGAGCTGACACATAGTCCATGCTCTAAACCGAGTGGGGTATAGAATGGTGAAAGGATGAGTTGCACATATTGTTGTTTATGGAAAGGTTTGTAGTCAAACCACTGACTTTTCGGTCAATTGGGGATCACGATGTATTGTTAGATACTGCTCATGATTTGCTTAAATTATTTGATAATTTAAGTGGCCAACATAACCAGGAACCTAATGGGTCACACGCTTTGAAGATGTAAAGAATGAGCAAAATGGCTTAGGATGAGATCCAAAATATGAGAAAATTATTTTGAGTCG
>CATIWF010082832.1:0-12270 GCA_949630135.1 Balakata baccata
TGCTCACAGCTTATGAGATCTACTGCTTGATCTAATCAAGGAGTATAACATGTGCTAGTCTATCTGGATCAACAATGTCCCGTCTTGTTAATCCTATGACTAGGGATAATTTAGATACTAACATAATTACACATGATAGGAATTTCATTATCATGATCCTATCATGATTTCCTTCATGCTATGTTTCATATCATGGACTTTCATTAATTAGTTTCAGATCTATATCAATTCATATGCAAATGAATACTAATATAATGAAAGAATGCCTTTATGAATGTGTACACTAGGTGCTTAAGGCGATTGCCTTTTGGGCACATCTCTAACAAAATCCACAAGGAAAATGTGTGGCTATTGGATTGTGGATGGTCAAGGTATATGACCGGAAACAATAACCTTTTTATAAGCATCGAAAGTGTAGATAGAGGTAAAGTTACCTTTGGAAACAATGCTAAGGGTAAGGTAATTGACATTGGTTCCATAGGACTCAATGACATTTCAATTATGGAAGATGTAATGCTTGTTGATGGTTTGAAACACAATCTTTAAGTGTGAGTCAATTATGTGATAAGGGAAACCAAGTCATCTTTAGCTCCAATCAATGTCTTGAGACCTCTTTGAATGGTTAAGAGATATTCAAAGGAGAAAGAGATGGCAATACTTACATAATTGACTTGCACAAAAAGTATCCTCTAGTTGTCTTATGTCTATTAGTGAATAATCTTGGTTATGGTATAGAAGGCTTAGACATGCAAAAATGAATTTAATTCAAAGCCTTAGCAAGGATGAGCTAGTAGATGGGCTCCCAAAGGTCAAGTATTTAAAAGACTAGACTTGTATGCCATGTCAAAGGAGGAAACAACACAAATCATCATTCAAGTTTAAAAGCATTGTAAGTACTTCTAGATCTCTATAACTTTTGTATCTTTGTTTGTTTGGACCTTGTAGAGTTGCTAGTTTGGGTGATAAACATTATGCATTTGTCATTGTTGATGATTCCTTTATGTTTACTTGGGTACTTTTCTTAGTTCATAAAAGTGATGCCTTCGAAAACTTCAAGCACTTTGCCGGGAGGGTCTAAAATAAAAAGGGATACATCTCTAAGATAAAAGTGACCATGGCAAAGAGTTTGAAAATGATCTTTTTGAAAATTATTGTTTAGAAAATGGTATTTCATATGATTTTTTCACACAAAACTCCTCAACAAAATGGGTAGTTGAAAGGAAAAATCGAACATTGGTAGAAATGGCTAGAACAATGCTTAATGAGTATAGTTTACCAACGTACTTAGGCAAAAGCCACCAATACCGCTTATTATATTTCAAACCATGTTTTTAAAAGACCTATTTTAAATAAAACCTCTTATGAGCTTTGGAATGGAAGAAAACCTAAGATCTCATACATTAAAGTATTTGGTCACAAATGTTTTATATTGAATACTAAGGACAACCTTGGAAAATTTGCCTCAAAATCGGATGAAGGCATGTTTCTTTGCTATTCCACCTCTAGCAAAGCTTATAGGGTATTCAATAAAAGAACATTAGTTGTAGAAGAGTCTATACATGTTAATTTTGATGAATCTTATAGATTTGTTCTTGGGAAATGTGTTCCTTTGGATGATGTTGTAGGTACAATGGAGAACCTCGATCTTGATTAAGAGGAAATTGGAGAATCATCAAAGAAGGATGACCTTAATAGGGAGCAAGAGGAGTAACATTAGGAGGAGTGAGCTACCAAAGGAGTGGAAGTTTGTAAGAAACCACTTAAAGGAGCAAATCATTGGTGACCCCACAAAAGGTGTAAGTACTCATTCCAAGCTTCTTGATTCTAATCTTGCTTTTATATCTCAAATTGAACCAAAGTCCATTGATGAGGCTTTAGGTGATAAGAGTTGGGTGATTGCTATTCCAAGACCTAAGAACTACCCAATTATTGGTAGCAAATGGGTCTATAGGAACAAGTTAATTGTTGTTAAAGGGTATAACCAAGAGGAAGGCATTGATTATGATGAAACCTTTGCTTTTGTGGCAAGATTAGAAGCAATTTATATTTTATTAGCTTATGCATACTGCATGAATTTTAAGCTTTTTCAAATGGATATTAAAAATTTTTAAACGGTTTTATATTAGAGGAAGTTTATGTTGAACAAACTTATGGTTTTGAAGATTATGCTCTTTGAAGCCATGTCTATAAGCTCACTAAGGCATTGTATGGATTGAAATAAGCTCCTAGAATCAAAGGCTTAGTGCATTTCTTCTAAATAATGGGTTTTCTAAATGACATGTAGATATAACTCTTTTCATAAAAAAACATAAGCATGACACTCTCATTAATCAAATTTGTGTTGATGACATTGTCTTTGGGTTTACTAATAAAAATCTTTGCAAGGAATTTGCTAAGTGTTGACTAGGGAATTTGAGATGAGCATGATAGGAGAGTTCAAATTCTTGGACTTCAAATCAAGCAATGCAAAAATGACATCTTTATCAACTAATCCATGTACACAAAGGAGTTGATAAAAAAGTTTAGAATGGATGGATGCAAAAATGCCAAAATCCTAATAAGCACATCAACTAAATTGGACAAAGATAATAAGGGTAAAGCTATTGGTGAAAAGCTTTATAGAGGTAAGGTCAGTTCACTCCTTTATTTAACCGCCTCTAGACCTGATATCATGTATAATGTATGCTTATGTGCTACATTTCAATCATGTCCTAAGGAATCGCATTTTTCATGCAATGAATCTTCATGGTACCATGTATTTAGGTTTATGGTATCCTAGAAATATATCATTTCATATAATTGGTTTTCGAATGCCAATTATGCCTGTAGCCTTTTGGATAGAAAAAGCACATTTGGAACTTGTCACTTTATTGGTGAATATTTAGTTTATTAGTTTAGCAAGAAATAAGTTTCGGTTGCTTTGTCCGCCGTTGAAGCGGAATATGTGGCGGCTGATTGTTGTTGCATTCAAGTTTTTTGGATGAGACAACAACTCCTAGATGGGACAATATCTCAAGGACTATGGTCAAGTGATTGATCACATTCCTATCAAATGTGATAACACTAGTACAATAAATCTTTCTAAAAATCCTATTCAATATTCTAGGAGCAAGCATATTGATATTAGACATCATTTTTTAAGAGATCATATCCAAAATGGTGATGTTGTGTTAGAACTTATTGACACTAATAATCTGTAACATCTTACCATATATAATAAGTATAGCCTATAATACATAGGAAGTGTTATAGACTGGTTAGCTATATCCTATTCGAATTTAAAACTTTTCATTTTAAGTTACCATCATATTTTATACGGGTATATTCATTTAGACTTACATGTCTAACTTATTAAACATAACATGAACTAGTTAACACTAGTTCCTATTTACCTGCACAATCAAATATAATATAATATTATAGGCCTATAAGACTCTCATCTCATGTGTCTCAACTATATCTAGTTGAGTTATATCTATTTCTTTTTCCCTATTTTCTTTTCTTTTCTTTTTCTTTGTTTTTTGCATCATCTTACATGATTACATAATAACAATTATAATTAATTACATTCTTATAAATAAATGAATAAATGCATGTTATGAAAATGTTCGGTCTATAATCCAGGGTATTCACAGTCTTCTCTTGGCATGGGCTTGACATATCTGCTGTCAACTGCTACCTCAACTATATCTTGGCTCCATGACTTACGTGTATATAAAAACAAGGTAAGCTATTCATAGCTTATTAATACACATGCATATCAGCTCTAACATGTAATCATATAATTTATAATATGTAGTTATAACAATGTCAAAGCATTAAATCAATACTCATATCATAGTCACATAATTAGTCAATGACTCATACATACATGCTTAGATGGTTTACCATTTACATTTCTTTTTCTTTATTTAAATATCCCAAGATTTCAACATCATGCATATCTAGATCCCGATGTAGTTATTTCAAAGTTATACCACCTAACGGTTGTTTCGTATCTCAATTGCCAATCCACGCATTGACCTTTTGGAGGCTCGAGCGTATATCATGTATCAAAGGGGAGCAGAACCCCTAGAAATTCAAGCCTTTACTTTTTAAATTGGTAATTGAGATAACCACTAGTCTTTCTCATTATTGTTCACATATCTTATTCATAAATCATTATTACTATATACCGAACATGTGTGCACTCAAATGCATACATCATAAGTATGACATCAAATTCATATTACAATTTATGCTACTTCATTTTCTTTCTTTCTTTTCTTATTTTGATGCTTATGCAAATCAATAATTTCCCATGTTCCATTCTCTTATTTGGATGAATAGCCCAAGCCTTATTCTCGGACTAACTGGATACGAGGTGTGAAGTAGGTGACCTAGTCATCCTACCCATTTGTATGCTCATTCGAGCTCCCTCAAGTCAAGCGTGCTCACCCTAACTAGGGCTCAGCTAACCTGACTGAGTATAACTGTAATCTGTATGCTCATTTGAGCTCCCTCAAGTCAAGCATGCTCACCTAAAATAAGGCTCAGCTAACTTGACTGAGTATAACTGTAATCTGTATGCTCATTCGAGCTCCCTCAAGTCAAGCATGCTCATCCAAACTAGGGCTCAGCTAACTTGACTAAGTATAATGGATATGAGTACTAGGAACAAGAGCACCCAGTTTAGGGCTATACAACCTAATCCTCATTCATACATCTCATCAATACGTATCACTTATCCCCTTCATGATGCATCATTTACCCTAACGTAGTCCTTAGGTAGAGAGAAGGGCATTTAATACTACATTTCTTTATTTCTCATATGCATAACATAAATCATAGTCTCATGTCTATTCAAGTTCATAAACATGTTCCTTTTTTTTATAGCATTATATAAAAGTGTTATTGCATGTGACAAGCACTTTTTCATATCATAAAACAACTTTCAACTTGATGAAAATAGTGTCTTCATGGCCATAACACAATTGCTGGTCGTGAAGACTAGGCGTAAAGCAATCTGCTTCCATGTTCATTGTCATAAAAATCTCTAATTTGGTTATGAAAGGGTCTATCCCCCTTTCTAGATACAATAATCAACATCTATTTCACATATACACACACGCGCACACACAAACACACACACACACACACACACACACATATATATATATAGCCCTTGCATCTTTTCTTGCTAGCATAAGAGATTGTGCAAACCCATAGCCAAAAGGATTTCCTCTTTGTATCCTTCATGTGGACTAGCATTAGAGGTGATCCTAGGAAGGATTACTGTAGTTTGCGATAGTCTGGTAAGGTGGAACGAAGGACGGAAGCTCTAACAAAAGGTAATCTTCTTTAAACCTTCTATGGTTGGTTAATTGGTTAAGATTACATAGGTTGTTCCATTAATTTGGGATTACAAAATTTTAAATTCTGCTGTGCTTGTATTTGTGATATCCATGGTGTAATCCCAACAGTGGTATCAGAGCCTCCCTATGGTTGTCTTATTCAATTTTAATTTGAAGAACAATTAGTTTGCATGAAAATTGGATTTAGGGTTCTTAAAGTTTAATGACATTAAATTTGGTCAATTTTGTTTTCATTGTAATTAATCTGTTCATGTGATGATTTGGGATTAATGAGAATGAAAGATTTGATACAAATTTAATTTGTATGATTAATTGGTTGATATTGTGTTTTGATTGTCAAAACTAGGGTTTTAAATTGTTTAATATGATTAAATCCTTAATTTCCATGATCTTTTCTATAATGATTGTTTATTTGATAAACACATGAACCTGAAAACATGTTTAAAACATTGGTTTGGTTTTTGAACAGATCGAATGGAGTTTTGAAAGAGTTTTAGAATTATGGAAACGTAGAAGTCTTGATCAGGAAAAGAGTTTCTCGATCGGGACACTGCCCAGTTCTAGTTTCTGTTTTAATTTGTAATTTCAATTTTCCAAAACCTTTAAATTCATAAAATTGTGATTTTGTAGAATATTTTGATATTTTGTAAAAATGTCATATTGTTAATTTAATTCCACTTGATTCCATTTTAATTTTGAAATTTGATTGATTCGGTTTGTGTGTTTTGTGATTGGTTCGCTAGTCCGATATTGTACTTCGGATTGACTTCAGTTGATCTATAGATGCCCAGATATATGACATATTCTCTAGAATTATTAGAAATTTCGAATTTTATTCGACATGGAATGAAGTTAACACTAGTTTGACTAGATTTAGACATATATGAAATAATTAAATTGTTTAATTATTTGATATCAAAGTTAAGGCGATTTAATTTGGAATTAATTTCTGGAAATTTTGGTTTTAATTGATAATGTGATTATGGAAATAAACCCAAAATGAAATTATGTGATAAAAGGAAATCATGATATGGCTAAATGGGACCTGAATTTTAATTTTCTAGATTACCTTATTTTGCATTAGAGAATGCATGCTAAGGGTGTATGATGGCATGATGGATGATTATGGACTAGGCCAATGTGATTGAGCATGCATGGATTTTAATTTTGTATTTGGTAAATAGGGCCTACATATCCATGCCTCTCTCTATACTCTCCTGTTTTGCTCTTCTCATCTAATTTCCCTCAAATGTACATTGAGGTTTTCTGACTTTAATATTATGTAATTAGATTATGATTGAAGTGCAAGGAATAAGAAGCTAAGAGGTGGTGCCAATATACAAGAAGACTTAGAATAGGATTTTGAATTCTATTTTGGGTTGTAATTCATGCATCTGCCTAGGTGAGACATAATCAATCCTTCTATGGCTCGATGGATTGATGTTAGAATGTCCATAATCATTCCATATAGTTAAACTAATTGTCATATATATGTTTATGTGATGAATGGATGTATGTTATGCATGCAATAATATAATGAGACTTAATTAACAAAATCCCTCGATAAATAACAATTAAATCTAACACATTCCATTAATATGAGGAGAATCATAGTTCTTTTAGGTGTGAGTTATTGAGCACACTTAAGGCTGTTTTATAAGAATATGTTTGAACCATTGAAATATGATTGCATGATTAATGGATTGGACTTAACCGATTCCATTGATTTGTTGAGCACATTCAAGGTTAATATGGATTGGAGGCGGTGTTGGGTAATGTACATGAGATGTACATGCATTAAGAGTTGATAGCCCAATGATTTGTGCATATGTTAATTAGTTAATAGCATAATTTGGTAATTGCATGCGAAATGCAATTGGTATAGATCAAATACTTACCAATTTTACCTAAAAAGACTTGTTGAGTACACTCAAGGTCATTCTTAAGTTTGAATTGGATACCAACCCACTAGGAGAGCTTCCAACGGGTTCTTTTGAGTTCATAGTGAGGGCTATGGGTTCATAATAAAATAGTGGGATCCATAATGCGATTATTAAAGACCTAATAATGTATTCATATACATTTTATAACATGCTTTCTCTTACATCTTGGTTGCTAGAATCACTATGTCGTCAAATATGAGTTTACAATCTATCTTGGATGAAAATAAATTGACAGGGCCAAATTTTTGGATTGGCTTAGAAACTTGATAATAGTTCTCAAGGTTGAAAAAATAGGCTATGTAAATGATGAGCTACTTCTCGATCCCCCTGCTGTTGATACTTCTGAAGAGGTTCAAAAGGCATACAAGAAGCATCTTGATGATAGTGAGTTGGCAGGCTGTGTTATGCTCACCTCTATGTCATTAGAGCTTCAAAAGCAACGTAAGGCTATGGTTGCAAATACCATAGTCTACCATCTTAGGGAGCTTTTCGATGAGTGAGCTAGATCTAAAAGGCTTGAGATATCTAAGCTGCTCTTCCACTCCAAAATGATTGAGGTGACATCTCTAGTGCAATATGAACTAAAGATGAATGGCTATATTGAGAGGTTGGCCAACTTAAGGTTTGTGATGGATCTTGAATTAAGTATAGACTTAATTTTAAGTGGTTTGACCGATAGTTATGCACATTTTGTTCTTAACTATAGGATGAACTAGATTTCCACCACTATTCCCGAGCTGATCAACATGCTCAAGACAGCTGAGCCATCTATTAAGAAGGATAGTACGGCTGTAATGCTGGTGGATTCTTCTAGTTCAAAGAAAAAGAACAAGAAGAAGAAGTCCATAATGCCTAAGGGAGATGTGGCTAAGAAGAAGGCTAAAGAGACTACTCCAAAGGGAAATTGCTTTCATTGTGGCAAAGATAGCCGTTGGAAGAGGAACTGCAAGGCCTATTTGGGGTCCTTGAAAAAGAAGGCATCTGATGCCCCATCTACTTCAGGTATTTTTGTCATTGATATTCATACTATTTCTAATAATAACACTTGGGTATTGGATACCGGTTGTGGCTCACACATATGCACTGATATGCAGGGCCTAAGGAACAGTAGACAGCTCAAGAAAGGAGAGTCAGACCTACGTGTTGGCAATAGAGTATGAGTTGCTGCCTTAGCTATAGGAATGTATGTTTTGACCCTTCTAAGTGGGCTTATTATGTTCCAGTAGTGACATAATATTATTTCCATTTCTAGTTTGAATAGAAATGGATTAATTTAACAATTAATAGCAATGATTATTTAATAATGTTAAATGATATTCTTTATGGTACTATGACTTTATGTAATGGAATCTACATTCTTGACATGTCTAGTTCTATTTACAATATCGATGACAATAATAGAAGAATAAAAATAGATAAACCTAAACCATCATACTTGTGGCATTATCGCCTTGGGTGAATAACTATACTATATTAAGATGGTAGTTTAGAGTCATTTGATTATGAATCATATGACACTTGTGAACCTTGTTTATTAGGCAAAATGACAAAATCACCTTTTAGTGGAAAGGGTGAATGTTCAACTGAGCTATTGGACCTAATACATTTAGATGTATGTAGCCCAATGTCTACACACGCCATAGGTGATTATCCCTACTTCATTACCTTCATTGATGATTATTTGCGATTTGGGTATGTATATCTTATGAGATACAAGTATGATGCATTTGAAAAGTTCAAAGAATTTAGACATGAAGTAGAGAAACATATCAGCAAAAGTATTAAAACACTTAGATCTAATCGAGGTGGTAAATACTTGAGCCAAGAGTTTCAGGTTTATCTTAGGGATAATGGGATTTTATCCCAGTGGACTCCCCTCTTCATGCCACAACACAATGGTATGGTTGAAAGGAGAAACCAAACCTTGTTAGACATGGTGAGGTCTATGATGGGATATGCTGAACTTCCTAAGTCCTTTTGGGGGTATGCATTAGAGACTATTGTTTACATTTTAAACAAGGTCCCTTCTAAGTCAGTTGATCCTACACTAGATGAGATGTGGAATAAGAAGAAGCATGTTCTTTCTAATTTGAAAGTATGAGGTTATCCAGCTTATGTGAAGTGGACAATGTCAGATAAGCTTGAGGCTAAATCTGACCGATGTTTATTTATAGGATATCATAAAGAAATAATTGGATATCAATTATACAATCCTTTGGAACAAAAGGTGTTTGTTTCAAAGCATGCTATCTTTTTGGAGAATGAATTTCTTCTTAAAGGAGATAATGAGAGCAAGATTGAACTTGACGAAGTTCAAGATACTCTAACAAATGCAGATCAACTGCCTGAGACCAAGCTTTTTATTCATGGAGATGAAATAACTGCTACACCTACAAATACACAAGATCTTCATAGATTTAGTAGGATACGTTCTACTCCTAAGAGATATGGATTTCTTATAAGCAATTAGAATGATATCTTGCTCATTGAAGATGATGAGCCTACTAGCTATGAAGAAATTCTGAAGAGTTTAAAATCTGATAAAGGGCTAAAAGCTATGCAATAAAAAATGGATTACATGTATGAAAACCAGGTATGGACCTTGGTTGAGCCACTGGAGGGGATAAAGCCTATAGGGTGCAAATAGGTCTTCAAGAAGAGGACTGATATGGAAGGTAATGTGGTTACCCATAAAGCTAGACTGGTAGCTAAAGGGTATTATCAAAGACAAGGAATTGACTATGACGAGACTTTTTGTCTAGTGGCTATGCTTAAATTCGTTAGGATACTCCTAGCCATTGCTGCTCATTATGATTATGAGATATGGCAAAGGGATGTGAAGATAACTTTCCTTAATGGAAATCTTACCGAGGATGTGTATATGACACAACCAGAAGGATTCATATCCAAAGATGGCCAAAAGATGTGCAAGCTCCAAAGATCCATTAATAGATTGAAGCAAAGATCCAGAGTTGGAATATCTAATTTGATGAGACAATTAAAGAGTTTAGTTTCTTACAAAATCCGGATGAACCTTATGCATATAAGAAGGTTAGTGGGAGTGCAATCATTTTCCTTATATTATATGTGGATGGCATATTAATTATGGGAAATGATGTCTCGGTCCTTCAAACTGTTAAAATTTGGCTTTCTAAGAATTTCTCCATGAAAGACCTTGGAGATGCAACCTATATCTTGGGAATAAAGATATATAGAGATAGATCTAAGAGGTTGCTTGGTCTTTCAGAGTTTAGATACATAGACAGGATATTAAAGAGAGCAGTTCAAGGTTTATTCCCATGACACATAGGATAACTCTTTTAAAGTTTATGTGTCAAAAAACACAAGACAAGAGGACTCGTATGAGTTTGATCCCCATATGCTTCAGCTATAGGATCAATCATGTATGCTATGATATGTACTACACTTGATGTGTCATATGCTCTAAGTGTCACGAGCATATACCAGTCAGACCCTGGTAAGAGTTATTGAGTAGCTATCAAGAATATCCTAAAGTACTTGAGAAGAACTAAGGATGTTTTCTTGGTTTATGGAGATGGAGATCTTGAAGTAAGCAGGTATATAGATGTTAGCTTCCAGACTGATAAGGATGACTTAAAGTCCCAATCAGGCTATGTGTTCACATTAAATGGCGGGTAGTCAGTTGGAAGAGTTCCAAACAGGAAACGTGACTGTTGATTCAACGACTTAAGTAGAGTACATTATAGCTTTTGAGGCAGCTAAGGAAGTGGTTTGGATAAAAAAGTTCATTATAGAGCTAGGAGTGGTTCCAAGCATTATTGATTTGATACAACTGTATTATGACAACAATGGAGACATTACGTAAGCAAAGGAATCACGATCTCATCAAAAGTCCAACATGTGTTGAGATGCTACCACGTGATTAGAGAAATCATAGGTAGAGGCGATATAAAAGTAGAAAGAGTGCCCACATATCAAAAATCCACTGACTAAGCCACGTCCCCAAAAGAAGTACGATTCACATGTAATTGCCTATGGTATCAGATATAAAGGCGTTTAGCTTTAGTGCAAGTGGGAGATAGTTAGAGAAGTGTAATAAAAGCAATCACCTTTAACACTATATGTACACTTTTCATTGATTTGAATAAGGACATATTCATTTATTAATGTTCATTTATAATATGAATTGATTGGATTTTAAATTAATTAATAAAGTCCATGATATAGAATTAGCATGAAGGAAATCATGATGAGATCATGATAGTGAGATTCCTATCATATGTAATTATATTTATATCTAAATCATCCCTAGCCATAAGATCAATGAGATGGGACATTGTTGATCTGGATATGCTAGGACATTGTTGATATGGATATGCTGGAAAGTAGACAAGTACATGTAGATATTTAGAGTTAACATACGGATGCTTGCTAGAGTAGGCAAGTACATCAAAGACCCGCTATGAAATTACCATATGGGTATTCTAAACATATGTCAGTGATAATTTCATCATAGCAATGTTATAAATATCCTTGGACTTAAGGTGCTTAAGGTTATCTTGGATACTGATCCCGTACTTTGACTCCATTCCTTATTGTCTTTGGCAGAGGTTGAAGGGTTTTGATCATGTATCACATACATATAACGCAGCGGAAAATAAAATTTTCATAACCCGAATCAAAGGATTTTCATGTGCCAATTAAAACTAATTTAACCAAAGAAAATTCAGAATTTATACCTTTATAATTTCTTGATTTTTCTTCAACTTCTCACCTTGTTGGGTTGTAGCAAACCACAACAACCCAATCTAGGATTGTCTCTAACAATATCCACTCGAAGATGAGAGGATAAAACCACTAGGGAGATGGCTTGAACATACCTCAAAGTGCTAGCAATGGTGTATGTTCATATGAGAAGAAAATTAAACTCTTTAATTTTCTTGTTGTCTCCAAAAATTTTTCCTTGTCTATTTTCTGTCTTTTGGGGTCTT
>CATIWF010082849.1:0-21856 GCA_949630135.1 Balakata baccata
TCTTCAGTGACATGTCTAATAGAGTAATGAGTCCCAAGGACAAGATATAACATCACTTGGGCTAGGTGTGACGTAGTCAGTCTAGCGGGAGCTGACACATAGTCCATGCTCCGAACAGAGTGGGGTATAGAATGGTGAAAGGACGAGGTGCACATATTGTTGTCTATGGTAAGGTACGTAGTCAAACCACTGACTTTCCGGTCAATTGGGGATCATGATGTGTTACTAGATACCGTTCATGATTTGCTTAAATTATTTAATAATTTAAGTGGCCAATATAACCAGAAATCTAATAGGTCACGTGCTTTGGAGATATAGAGAATGAGCAAAAAGGCTTAGGATGAGATCCAAAATATGAGAAAATTATTTTGAGTCGGTTTGCGATAAGATCGCAGGGAAAAATTGCTCTGGGGGATTGACGGGCCCGTGATTGGCCTACCCAGCTAGCTTAGGCAAGCTGATGCGCTTGCCAGCACGCAAGAGCTGCCAATTACCCTTAAATTGGCCCTTAATTTCCATTACTATTCATAACCTCTCGTTTTCTCCTCTCTTCAATTTGGATCTATTTTTCTGATTTTTTTTAGATCTAAAAGACTCCAAAAGACAGAAAATAGACAAAGAAAAATTTTTTAGAGAAGAAAAATTTTTAAAGACAACAAGAAAATTAAAAAGTTTAATTTTCTTCTCATATGAACATACACCATTGCTAGTACTTTGAGATATGTTCAACTCATCTCTCTAGTGGTTTCATCCTCTCATTTTCGCTTGGATATTGTTAGAGACAATCCAATATTGGATTGTTGTTATTTGCTACAACTCAACAGGGTGAGAAGTTAAAGAAAAATCAAGAAATTATAAAGGAATAATTTTTTAATTTTCATAGGTTAAATTAGTTTTAATTGGCACATGTATAATTCTTTAATTCGAATTTTGAAAAATTTTAATTTCCGCTGCGTAATATGTATGTGATACATGTTCAAAACTCAACACCAATCAATTCAGTTACTAAATTAACAATCCAAGAATTATGTTATAACTATAAAAAATTGCAACAAACAACACCAGAGCAACCATTTTGGCCTATAAAGTATAAGAATAGATAATTTAAATAAAATAAAAAAGAGAAGTACTTGAAACAATTAAAATATGTGAATACCCAAAAACGAGAAAGAAGGATGAGCATAAATCTACAGGCTTTAAAGAACATACAAAGAACAATAGGATATTTAGGCTGACAAATTTGAAATTAATTTACCAAAAAAGGAAAGATTAGAAAGAATCGAAAGGTTATATAATCAAAAAAATTGTAACAAAGCAAGCTCAGTGGCTGAGATGGATTGGAGAAAAAGGAGAGACGGTCTGGCTTATGTTTGAACAGATAAATCTTGAATGGTTCAATTGAACCGATTTTATAATTTATGAGTATAATTGCACTGATTGCATATTTTAGAGGCTAACTTGTTCTTTTGGACATATATTAGGAGCAAATTTGTAACTTTGGCTTATAAATCTTCATGACATATATTGCAATATAATTAGTACACGTGGCAATCGAGTTCACTCAATAGTAAAAGTTAACGGTGGATAACGGCTGCAAACTTAAAAACTTCAATTGAACTGATTCTATAATTTAAAAGTATAATTATATTGAATCATACTTTAAGAACTGACTCATTCTTTTCTATATATTTTAGTAGCATATTTATACCTTTTACTTTTTTTATTACCTTTAAGTTCTTTGCGTGATTTTTCCTCTTTGTAATAAAATCTCGGCTGTCAAAAAGGTTTTTATGCCAATACATTATAACCAATCAAATAAAAATTGTCTTTATTATGGTAAAGAATCTACAATAAATGGTCCATATATATGGTTTAAAAATGATTTTTTTTTTTTTATCGTTTTCGAATCTTAGATTATGAGAATTGACAGCAAATTATATCTTTTTCTCCCAAAAGAAATATTATTCTTTGGACAATTGACAAGAAATTGCCAATTCCAATTTTGGACTTATTATATAATTGAAAGATTTAAGGAAATATAACGCGTGTATAAAAACAGGCAAGATAATATGGGTCATAAAAATTCATAACAATTGACAAGATATGTAAATCATGAATTTAAGGGAAATATTTATGATATTGTGTTTAATTTCCTTATACCTTTAAATGATCAGGATTTCCTATATATATATAGAAATCGTAATTTTGATATTTCCTATAAAAGTGAATAATTATTTAATCATCTATCCTACTCTGATTTGGTACATACATGCCATTTTTGTAAATGCATAGGGAAAGGATTCACAATATAAAATTATGGTAATCTTAAATAAAACTTTAACATTTTTTTTTATTTGAAATTACAGCTTTTGCCAAATGGTGAGCCACCATATTCGGTTTTTTTTTTTAGCAAACATTATAATAAATTATCACATGTAGATAACAGCAGAATGCAATTAATCATTTAAAAATTTTAGCGAATTTATTAAATTTCAATTTTATTTTTTTATCAACCAGTTAATTACAACCGTACATTAAAACTAATTATACTCGTATTGAATAGAATCTTAAAAGCGACAAATTACTCTTTTATAAGTTTTAACACAGATGTTTAAAATTAGAGAAAAAGTATTACAAAGAAAATCAGAAATTTCAGAATAAAGCATGAATGCAGACACGGGTGACAAATTGACACTGAAAATACAAAAGGCAACAAAAATCTCCAATTCGTATGGACCATAACATTATTATGTGGACAAAAAAAATCTGATATGCTATATTTATTGGTATTGAAAATTTGAAAGAAAATCTGGAAACTTTCTTCAATATGCAATTATGCCCATACACTTCCCATCTCAGAATCACATTTATTACAATATAATTGATCACATTAGTTAAAATTAGAAAAACTTATATATATTTTTACCTATTTTATTACTACTTTTTGCAAATTTAATGATACCATCTCATCTCAAGTTTGACATATTATATTATTACATTTGATAATAGAATATTAATATTTTTGACTAATGATAAATATTTTAAAATTTAAAATAATTATATAATTTAAAGGAAATAAATCAGAACGGGTAAATTCTATAATTTTTGAATCTAAGAAGATACTAGTATAATATATCAAATTTTATTGCTAAATTGTAATTTTTCTTTAAAATTACTCTTAACTATTGTAGACAAAGTTGTAAAAACCGACCCAATCAGGTTATAAATTTAAGATCGAACCGGAATTAAATCAGTCTGCATAATATTTTTATAAAATATAACATGTTTCATATATAATAAGACATAATATGTCTTATACATAATAAAAATAGAAGATAAGTTGTTGGAGACCATTTCTAGTGCAAAAGACTGATAGAAAGTGATTAATGTATCATTTTTATTAATTTAAATAATATTTTTTATATGTATCAAACTAATTTTAGAAAATAATTTATGTATAAAATTTTTGTAATGTTGCATACTAATATTGAAATTCAACTTTATTGAATATACATGACTTTAAATAATAAGAATAATTTTGTGGATAATTAAAATAAATATTTTTTGTGATATATATTACCAATATTATTTATAGCAAAAAATATCATTATTTATATAAATAATTAATTTCTAAACTAAAATAATATATATAATATTACTAATATCTAAATTTTTTAACAAAAAAATACTTAAATATATAATTTATTTTTAAATTAAAATAATTTTTTATATTAATAAAGTAACTTATATATATAACAATATATTACACAGCTAATCTTATTTATATAGTAGTTTCAAGTTCCTAAGTTAGAAGTTTCCATTTTGCTTTCTACCTCTGTATATGGTTTTTCTTGATCTCTTCATGTTAGTTTCAGTTAGTTGATGCTGTTGGATTACATAGGCATTTTGGTGCCTTTTTTTAATGCAAACAAAATTCACATTAATAATAAAAAAAAAAGTACATTAGCAATATATAATAAAATTAAATAATTTTAAAGTTTACAAAATGTACGTATGAAAATTTTAAAGTTAATTACTACAATAAGAATTTCTTTAAGAAAAAAAAAAAAATCAATCCACGAACCACCACGAGTAGCTAGACTACAAACCTCCCATGCAAGAAGAACAATTTTTGCAACTACAATCTGAGGTTAATTACACACATCATTACTAAATTACTTCCACTTAAATCACAATTTTGTTTGGAACACTAAAATTATTTAATTTTATAAATTATTACAGAAAAGTAATCGCCAACAAAATTTAATGAATTATTAATCTGAATGTTTATTTTTTATAGATTTGTTGGGTTATAACAATATCAAAACTAATCACATTTAATCACATTTCTTTACGAATTATAAAAACATATGGCCGAAAGTAACTAATGGTAGTATTGTAATACCATTAGCGGTGATAATTTTCTGTAATTCATCAAAAAAATATAGTTAAAAGTAATTAACGATAGAATTGTGATACCATTATAATCCAATAAATCTAAAAAAAAGAGTTTTCCAACTAACAATTCGTTAAAATTAGTCGGCGATGATTTTTCTGCAACAATTTATAAAGTTTAGTGATTTTAATATTATAAAACAAAAAATTGTAATTTAGATGCAAATAATACAAAATTCAGTGACTATAGATATAATTAACTTATACAATCTCACTTGCATTCAATTTTATTTAACAAACAAAAAAAAAATAATAATAATTAGATTTAAAAATGCAAATATAAAAAATCCACTAAACTTAGTAAAACACCAAAATAAATTGCCGTTTTGAAGAACCAATAATAGATATGATCTTATTGAATTAAAACTGAGAAAACATAATGTAAGAGGGCTACTGTAGGCGTGGCCACCGACCAGTTTGAACCTGTGAACCGGACCGAAACCGGTAATGACTGTTTTGAACTTGAACCTGTAACCGTCCACCCTAAAGATCCTACCCGGTTCCATTAATTTTGAAACTGAAACAGCTGGTTTTGATCTATCAAATTCAAAAAATTATTTTTTTAAATAATCCTTTGTAGTTAAAATCTTATGAAAATAAAATAATCCTTTCTAATTCTAACTTATATTTTAATTTCTTAAAATCAGAATTTCTCTTTTTTTTTTTTTAACAATCTAACTTATTACATATTAATATTTGATAAGTTAAATTGTTTTTCTCAAAATTTTCACCTTTTTTTTTATAGCTTATCAGTTATTACACAAATTAATATTTGATAAGTTAGTTAATTTTTTTTTTCAAATTTCTCACTATAATTTTAATTGTATTTATTTATTTTGTTATTGCATAATTTTAATAAAAGAATTAAAATCTAATATTTTAAATCTTTTAAAAAATAAATTAATATATATATACGGAACCGGTCGAACTGACAGTTCCGAACCGTCCCCTAAACAATTTTAGTCCAGTCCCAAAAGATTGTGACATAGAACTGACAGTTCCAAACCGCAGTCATACATAGGCTACTGTCAACACTAAATGACAGCAATTTTTTAGTGTTCTTTATCCTTTTAAAACTGGAATAGCAAGATTTATTTTATTTATTAGATTTTTTTTCAAACATACAAACACATTGGATATTGGTACAAGATTTACATGTTGAAAAGGTCGACCGTGAAACTGAAATATCATATCAAAACTGTAATTTTCAAGTAAATAGAAGGGACCCTCAAGCACATGGACTTGTTTTTGAATGTCGTTTTTACAATTTTAATTCTAGAAAAATAAGTTGATTAAAAAATAAATCAACCGTTCTCTTTTTGAGCAGACAATTCTCCTGCAAAAAGAGCTAAGCAATAATATCACCATCCAAATTCCAATTCAAGAAACAATTAATGAGGCAACTTTGGACCACTTCGCAAGTTGGCAACTTGCTAAATTTATGAGAAACTGAAATTTACAGCGATTTAGGTTCCAATTGCACGCAATTATAGTCGGACGTGCTAATCTGGTCAGAGTTTAAATTTGAATCAATAGAAAAATGATAAATTATGAGGGAAAATAAGTAGAGATATTAATAATATGGAATTAAAAGATTAGTGAAAAAATTAGGAAAAAAATTAAAATTTTCTATAGACAAATTCAGTATTATGGAATTTGTTTGGAAAAAATGTGTAAGGATTAGAGAATTATGAGGTGAAAGTAGAATTTTCCATAATTAAATTTTAATCAAGATTAATTAAGTTAATGGACCAATAGGAAGAGAGATTAAGCTAATTAGTGGGACCCATTACTCTAACCCTAATATAAAAGTCAATTTTGGTAAGCATATTTTTCACTTATCCAATCAAACCCTTCACCATCATCTTCATCACTCTTTGGCTATCCCTCACCTCCCTTAAATCCTCCAGTTTTGATTCCATCAAGCTTCTAAAAGAGTGGAAAGGAAGAATTGAAGAGAGAGAAACCAAGTAATTAAGGAGTTTCCACCATAAAAAAGAGTTAGAGTGGAAGAAAGGAAGAGAAAGAAGAAGAATTTTGGCTAAACTTGGAGATCCATCAAAGTGAGTTAATTCTTCTTAAATTGAACCTTATTACATATATTTGAGACCCTTGTTGTTGGATGTTGTAATTGGAAGTGTTAGATTAGGGTTTTGCTTGAAGTTGTGAAGTTATTGTGTTGGAAGGGAAAGAAGTGTAGGATTGAGTTGGATTGTATAGGAATTTAGTTTAGATTACCATGGAGGTTGGTTTTGTGACTTGAAAGCTAATGAACCATAACCTACAATGGTGAGGAATGGGTTGCTCTGAAGGGGATATGTGATGTAGGATGATTATAAGTATTGATGTTGGGTATATAACTAGTTGATGTTGAATATTATGGAAAAAAGACTTAGAATGGATGAGACTGTTTTAGTTATCCTAAAAGGAGGGAATGACATTAGGTTAATATAAAGTTAAGTAAGGTAAAAAGAGGAAGAAATTAAGTTATGGAAAAGGATAGAGAAGCATTGTGATTATTACTTAATGTTCATGGATAAACTTTGAATGAATGTGTCATTTAGTGACATATTGATTTTTTTGTTAAGGCCAAGCAAATAGTCACCAAGAAGTGGATAGGGGCAAAGAAAAGGCAACTTGACAAGAGGAAGAAAGAAAGGCAAAGAGGAGGATTAGAGGCTGATTTTGGTAAATACTTCTTAGGATAAAAATTGTGCATGTTATAAAATGTATGCTTCCATGTGACTTGGAAAATACCTTATGTGAAAAATGGTTGCCAATATAATTTTATGGCAAATTAATATGAAATGTTGAGTTTTATATATAGTGATGTGATCTGAAAATTTTGAATATAATATGAATGAATTAGGTTATCGAAATACTTGAATTACAATGAATCCTACAAGTATCTTGTTGCACTTGCACTGGAATAGTCCTAATTAAATTAACTATAACTTAATCCATATAGGTTGGATTGTCTTGAAACTAATTGAAAATGATAGCTAAGGCATAGAGTTAAAAATGTTATAAGTTCATGAATTGAAATTCAGCTCGTATCTAGGTCAAAATTTCGTCACAAAAGCTCGAATATAAGAGTATCATGAAAATGCTGGGTAAAAAGTGTTGAAACATTACCCAATATTTTGCCCCTAACTTTTAGCAAAAAACTTGGATTGAGATGATTTTTATTTCATTTTAAAGCTAAGATAATAAGGCATAAAATCTTAGAAGGTTACAAAGTCATATTCAGAGTGCAAATAGACCGAAATTGGATCACAAATCTAGGACCTGAATCTGCCATGTATGAAAAAGTTTGTTTTGTGGTATTTTCTTTTATATATGGCATGTTTTGCACGTAATAATTGTTGATTATTTAATATTCAATTGTACATATGGGCATCTCATATTCATAAGTGTACATATAATATTAATAATTTGAAGATGACAATAATTATGTCAAAGCCCAAACACACATAGCCTTGAACTAGAATAGAGAATAGGTTGGCATGCCAATAAAGGGAAAAAGAAACGTGCGCTATAAAAATAATAAAAGTCAGAAATGGCAATATAAAAAAAGCCGGCAATGGCCAATAAAAAAAAAGTGGGTAATGGCAAATAAAAGAAAGCCAGTAATGACAACAAATACAAGTGTCGGAAATGACAATATTATAAAAAAGTCGGGAATGATAAATTCTTATATTCCTACTAATAAGTTCAAACATAGATGTTAGGGCTTGACTAAAAATATAAATAAAGATAATGAAAAATTGAGATTGCATTTTATTTTTTTACAAGATAAACTACATGACAAATTTAAGTTGTGAATATAAGTGAAATATTGTTCATGATATTGGTATTATGTTGTGACATGTGTAAAATTTATGAATATATCGTATATATGATTTTTATCATATGAATCACTATAAGCTAGTAGCTTAGTGTAGGTGAATTTCTCTCTCACAGGTTCAAAAAATTTTAAAAAGTTAAATTAACTGTCAGAAAAATGCGGAAATCCATTAAATAGCAGATAAAGCCTCAAATTTTGTTTTGGTATATTTTTGGAAAAATCTTTGTAATATAAAATTAAAATTTTATTTCCATATAGTTTGTGACATGGTATGTAAAGCGGATTTATGCGTGTGTATATATATATATATATACACGGATCATGAATTTCGAGATGTGTGAAATTTTTTAATCGGATGCATAAAAGATTTTTAATATATTTTAAAAATATAATAATATTAGTATTAATAAAATGGAAAAAAAAATTAAAGCTTTCATATGGTAATAGGATAAATACAGACAAGCCGGCATCGCCCATTTACCTTGCTGTTCTTGAGTAGGGTAAGGGGTGTTACAGAAATTTTTAAGTAGATCGAATCTACAACTTACCAATCTATTTAAGAATTTCTCTCTCCTAAATTTATTGAGAAATGCTACTTATTATAATATTTTTTTTCAATTTGCATAAAATATTAATACTTTTAATGCAAGTTGAATAAAACAAATAAGTATATAGATATACTATAAGTATTTTATACATGTTGAGACTAAAAATATTGGGACAAATAACATTTCTCAAATTTTAATATATATATAACTCAACATATATATTTACACGAGATTTTTGAAAATAATAAATAAATAAATTTTACGAAATTTAACTAATATATCCTGAATTAAAATTTTTCTTACCAACTTGCATTTTCACTCCACGTATAGCCTTTTTAAATTTTCCCATCGCTAAAAAGGTTGCAATCAAAGTCCAAACTACAAATTTAGATCTGTATATAAAAGATGGATTTTTTATCATTTAGCGACAAATTTCCCGTCGCAAAAGGATGCTTTCACTTTAGTTCCCACAAAAGGCATAAAAAGTTTTTAGTTCAAGTCTTCAACATAAATTAGCCAAACTACACAAAGTTCAGAATTTTTTTTTTAATGAAAAACTCAAAAATATTAATGCAGTAATTCACTTTCCCATTATAATATTCACCTTGCATAAAATCAATTTGGAAATAATGTTTCTTAATATGATGACTTCAGAATTTTTTTTTTCTTTTTTTTGTGAACATTATTAATTATATTAAAATTAATTTTCAGACCTTATTAATATAATAAAGACCTATCTCATATAATATTTAATATTTATAAAAGAAGATCTATTTATTTTGTTCATCTTAAAATAATAAGTTTTGTAATTGACTTTATCTTAATTTTCCCAAAATAATATTAATATGAAAGGTGATTTTCCTATTACGATTTCCCCAAAATAAGTTTTTCTTCAAAGTAAATTATAATAGTGCAAACAGAAAAATTCTTTTTTTTATTTTTGCAAAAAAAAAAAAAAAAATCAAACTTCGAAGAGGTACCACACTTAATTGCCAACAACTTATCCTATTTATTAATTCTTTTTTAATTAGAATATATATTAATTGTATTGGATGTCATAGAAATATTTTGATAAATTTAATCTATCATGTTAGTATAAACTAATCAAATTAATAATTATATATATTTAATATAATAATTAATAAGATTTATATGTAGTAGGCTGACTTTAAAAAAATTACATAAAAAAAGGCCAATATGCGAATTAAAAAAAAAGGTATCCGACTGGGTATGGGCCAAATTTTGCTATCGTCATACAGATTTATGCATTAATTGTTTTAGGTAGTAAAATATTTTATTGGTAAACTTTGGTTTATCTTAAATTGATACTAAAATTTTGAATTTAGTTTCAAATCAACGAATTATGGTAATAAATATTTTTCTAATTGATTTATACTAATATATGATGAGTTTTGAATATGTATCATATACATATTATATAGCGGAAAATAAAATTTATTAAAATCCGAATCAAAAAGATTCTAATTGTGTCAATTAAAAATAATATAACCAAGGAAAATTCAAAAATTATATCTTTATAATTTCTTGATTTTTCTTCAACTTCTCACCTTATTGGGTTATAGCAAACCACAACAATCCAATATTGGATTGTCTCTAACAATATCCACGCGAAAATAAAATGACGAAACCACTTGGGAGATGACTTGAACATACCTAAAAGTATTAGCAATGGTGTATGTTCATTCAAGAGGAAAATTAAACTCTTTAATTTTCTTGTTGTCTCTATAATTTTTTTCTTCCAAAAAATTTTTCCTTATCTATTTTGTCTTTTAAGATCTTTTAAATCCAAAAAAATCAGAAAACTATATCAAAGTTGAAAAGAAAAGAAAATGAAGAGTCATAAATAGTGAATTTGTCAATTGGCTTTGTGAATTGGGGCTGCACAGTATAGCAGCCCTCCTGGGTAAGCCAGTAGGCCCGTCAACCCTCTGAGCAATTTTTTCCTGTAATCTTATCGCAAACTGACTCAAAATAATTTTTTCATATTTTGGATCTCATCCAAAGCTATTTTACTCATTTTTTACATCTTCAAAGCGTGTGACCCATTAGGTTCTCGGTTATGTTGGCTACTTAAATTATCAAATAATTTTAAGTAAATGATGAACGGTATCTAGCACACATCATGATCCTCAATTGACTGGAAAGTAAGTAGTTTGACCACAAACCTTTCCATAGACAACAATATGTGCAATTCGTCATTTCACCATCTTATACCCTACTCGGTTCAAAACATGGACTATGTGTCAGCTCCCGCTAGACTAACTACGTTATATCTAGTCCAAGTGATATTAGATCTTGTCCTTGCGACTCATTATTCTATTAAACATGTCACTGAATACTATCTTCAGGACATTTCCACTTTGACCAGAGATTGCCGAATAATGATCCCGATAAGAGGCCGTATATATATTTTCCCTCCATTAGGAGTAGTGAATCCTCTGGTGACTATCCAATTACTTTCGAATACCTTAAACTGTATCTAATCACTACCTTATGAGCGACCTCTATAAGGCAACAAGAAAGGGAGTCAAAGCACAGAATCAATATCAATGATATCCTTGAGTACCTCGAGTCTAAGAATATTTGCTTCATTGCTATAATGAGACTATCATTGACATTTAAATAGATAATCCATATAATCGTCTCTTGGCATGTCATCCAATATACTTGACTACTCTTAGCAAACATCCACATATTAACTTTAAACATCTCATGTTCACAGCTTATGAGATTTACTACTTGATCCAATCAAGAAGTATAACATGTGTTAATATATCCGGATCAACAATATATCATCTTGTTAATTCTATGACTAGAGATAATTTATATATTAACATAATTACACATGATAAGAATTTCATTATCATGATCTCATTCATGCTATATTTCATATTATGGACTTTCATTAATCAGTTTAAAATCTATATCAATTCATATACAAATGAATACTAATATAATGAAAGAATGTTTTTATGAATATGTATACTAAATTTCTGAGGTGATTGCCTTTTGAGCACATTTCTAATAATATGAATGTTGAATTTGCTGACGTGGTTATTGGATTTACTAATGTGGATATTGAAAAAGTTTTGAATATTATTTTGAAACTCAATTTAAAAATTTTAGTACCAATTTAATATACATATAAAAGTTTTGTTACCAATAAAATATTTTACACTGTTTTAAGTTGAAGGTGAAGAAACACTGGTATAGCTATATAAGATTATGGTTGCACATTATATATCATCAATGCAATTAAAAAGGTCCCGTATTAATTCTACATAAAATAATTATCAAAGTATTTGAAAAAGGAAAAATTAAAAAGGAAATGGATTTAAGTGAACAAAAATAAAAGAAGAAAAATAAAAAAAAAATGAAGGAAATGGATTTATTTTGACAAGAAATCAAAGGCAAAACTCGAGAAAAAGTAAACAGATTTAATTGAAATAAAAGAAGAAAATCGAAAAAGAACGAATATTGATGTAAAAATAAATATAATTTTGAATTCCCATACAAAATCTATATTTTCATTTAAAATTAAAATAAACTTAATCAATTTAGATTTAGATTTTAACATTGCATAGAAAATTTTGTATATCTTTTAAATACTAAATTATTTTTTAATTTAGATTAAGTAAAAAATTAAATATAAAAGAAAAAATTAGGAAAATTTTCTTAATTAATAATTTTAAAAATATTATCTATATATTTAATAAAAATAATTTATTACCTAAGAAGACATGCATGAGTTGACACTGAATTTTTTTAAATTGATTAGACGTCTCAAGTTTGAATTTTAATTGCTATTACTGTAAAATTCTTGAAAGAGTATTTTTTCACACTTAAAAATTATATCCAACACATTCTGAATTAATTAAACTAATTTTAATATTAAATTAAAAAACATAAAAAATAATTTATCACGTGAAATGTTAGTTTTATGTAAAATCAAAGTCACAACTAAATAATATCCCTAAAAGATATACGGCACATGGTTTAATTCCAAGATTCACGTGATTATTGCCACCATCAACTTACTTCCAAAATTAAATTTGTTTGCTGTTTTAATTTTGTCTACTAATCTTTCATGTCAAATTGAATGACACATATAATTAACAATAATGCTATACAACTTAATATATTCTAAAATTAAACTTTAATATAAGTAAAATACTAATATTTTAATATAGGTTGGATAAAAGATGGGTAGAAAATTGAAGCACAGTTAATTTTTGTATTATTTTGTAAGTACAAAAAAATAATTTAAGCAAAATTCTTTTAAAACAATTGTTTTATTTCAAGTAAGACGTATATATGTAGCACCTCATTATAAAAAATGATTTATAAACATATAAAAACAGATAAGAAGAACATTTTTACGAGAAAATGACTAGATATTGATTTTTTATATATATAATTCCACAAATTACAACCCTTTTTTCTTTTTTCACAAATATCTTCTCAGCTTCTTTTTTCCAATTCACTTTTTTATATATACATGAGGGAAGTGATATTTTTTTAATCTTTTTAAATACTTTTACTTTTATTCTCAATATTCCTAAATTACTCTTTTTGGCCCCATTTTTGTTTAGCTATTGAATGCAGCTGTTAGCTGACGGCTGATTGATATTGGTGTTTAGTAAAACTAATTAAGCAATTGCTTTTAGAATATAAAATTACCAATAAGGATATAATTTATATTATTCGAAATATATATATTTTTATATGAAGTATAAGTAAATAAAATAATTATCTCATATAATTTTATACTATAATTAAGATAATAAAAATAATAACATTTTGTTAATTATAAATAAAAAAATTTTCAAAAATATATATGTATATTTATAAATAAATTTAATATTATTACGTAATATATTAAATAACATATAAAGCAATTAGAAATATATTATATATTTTTATTTAAAAATAAATAATATTACTAATTTAAATATTATTTGTAATATTTTTATATTTGTAATTACAAATAATTTATTGATTGAAAAATTCAATTCGGAGGAAATAAGTATTTTATAATTAATAAAACATATAAAAATAATATATTCCAATTTAAAGAAAAAGCTATAAAATAGAATTTTTTTAAACAGTAGCTGATTAGAATTAGAATCAACTGTTAACTATTCTCTTCCATAGCACCCAATACTACCACACTCTAAGAAATCAAAGCCCTTATCTCTTTTTTCAACAACCAGCCCTTCACCTCTGGCTTATGTGATTCCTTACAAACCTACAAAAGTTGTACTTATTTTTAGGTGTAAAACGTATGTTTTTGGTTTATACATCAACTAATTGATAATAATCTTAATTGTACCGGATAAAATTCCGAATAACGGTAAAATATTTCTCTAATTGAAGGTAGATCGCGGTATATTTTGAATTCAAATTTAAGACTTCTAATTAGAATAAAAGTATTTCATATCAACTCATTTACACCATTTTATATTGCAAAAGTTGTATTTAAACATATGGCTAATCTGGCTTTTTACATATAATAAACAAAAGAGCCTTAAGCTCTGCCTGTTTGCTGTTTTAATTTTGTCTATCAATAGGGTGTTAAAAATTGTTATTAAATGTTCTAAAAATAAGTTTTTGAATTTTTTTATTTAATTAATTGATTTTTTTAAAATTTTTTATAAATTATTTTTTTCAAACATGTTTCTGAAAAAAAAAATCTACTTATTTTTACTTATAAAAAACAGATTTTAAAACTAAAAAAAATTAAAAATACATTTTTTTCTAAAAACATTTTTTCCAAACACATAATTAACAATAATGCTACACAACCAATCATTTTATTTTACCTGTATCAAACTTAGATTTTTTTTTTTTTGAAAATATATTAAACTTAGATTTTTAATGTCAGTAAAATACAAACATTTTAATACAAGTTCAATAAAAAATAGATTGAAAAATTAGTATTTTTTATAATTTAATCTGAAGTACAGCTAATTGTTGTATTATTTTATAAATAAAAAAATAAAAAATTAAGCACAATTCTTTTAAAAACAATTGTATAATTCTAAATAAGACGTAATGTGACATCTATTTATCAAGAATGACCTATAAACATATAAAAATAGGTAAGAGGAACATTTTTTTATTATGTGAATTAAATTCGAAAGATATTAATGTTACAAATTAAAATTAGAAAATTGTTGCCACCGTCCATGTGCTTCCAAAATTAAATTTGTGTGATGCTCATGCAACTTTTTGTCCCATGTAAAAGACAAAATTGAAATAAAATCATAAAATTTCACAAATAATTACACTTATTTTATTCCTCACAAAAGTTATTTTAATCAGATGGCTAAATTTCTGCTTTATACATATAATCAACACTCCCATATACATGAGGTTGGAATAATATGGTGTCAGTTTTTAAGTTTAAACCTTGAATATATATATTACCGCTCTTAATGTATAGTTCTAGTTGACTGACTGAAAATATTATGGTCAAAAAAAACACTATGGCCGTAGCCTACATGCCTGTTAGTTGTTTTGTTATGAAGGAAGAGAAAACTTGAAAATACAATATAATTAACATATGCGATGGACATGATTGAACAATAATTGAGATCCCTACAAATGCTCCAAAATTCTTATAATTCACTTTCAAACATCCAAAATGGGAGCAACTGATCTATATGAATCTCCTTGTTCTTGCTTTATTAATTGGATGCAATCATTCATTTCTTGGACTGGCTTCATAATTTTTGGAAAATTAGTACCCATAGATGATTATTTATAAAATAAGCTGATAATATGTAAGAAAAATATATATGTTTATCATAAAATTTAAAAATATCATGATACATTAATTTTAAGTTATCTAAAAAATTATTTCAATTCATTTGGATATCTACACTAAAACTTCAAAAAATTTGTTAACTAAGAGGTGAATTGATTGATATTCTTACATATTTCAATTCGTTTGGATATCTATACTAAAATTTCAAAGAAATTGTTAATTAAGAGGTGAATTGATTGATATTCTCACTTATAATAATTACGGAATACCTAAGTCTCCTAACCACCTTTACCAATATTAGTAGGATTTAACCCATTTATGATGTATATAAGAAAATGACTAACCCATTTTATTAAGCCATGGCCTATTGAGTCTTCTAATGAAAAAAAAAAAAAGAAAATTTCTTATTTAAATTCGATTCATGATAGATTAAATCAACAATAAAATTTTATGTTTATTTAGTTTAATTTATCAAGAATTAGATTTAAACAAATATTATCTTGAAAATTGATTGACATGCTTTGCTTAAAATAAACGCTAATTTCATAACAGAGGATATGCAAGTGGCCAGAGAAAAACTAAAAAAAAAAAGAATAAGGCTTTATTTGGTAAAATTATCTGATAATATAGTTGTTAGATGGTAATTTAGCCGATTTAATTAAAAGTATTTGGCAAATGTTCCAGAAAAATATAAAATGATATATTTATATATAATACAAATAAATTATATAATATATATACATATTTCATTCTAATATAATAAATATGTCCATATTTATTATCTAATATTTCATTATTATATATATAATTATTAAATAGCTTAATAATTATATTATATATAATTATATTATTATTATTATTTGATAAAAAAGTATGGGTATAAAAGAAAAGAAAAATTATAATATACTGTATTAATTTTGAAAGCTAGTTCTACATTTTGGAGATTATAATATAATTTTTTGCCAAATAAACTATTTTATCAAATACAAATTATTAATTAAAGTAGATTATTTTTATAATCAATCTAGTTTAACGTAGTACCTAAACACAATAAACTCTAACATTGTGGGAAATTCTTCGAATCTAAACCGGGTCGATTTAAATCAATTTCATGGCCCAAACGAAATTGCAACCCAGCCTTGTTTCAGTCATGGGCTATCAAAGAAAGAATTGGGTGGTGACTTCAGCTTCTTGTGCCAGCCGAGTCGACCTTTTCAAGAAACACACCAACTCATATATGAAAATAAAGCAGAAACCATAAAAGGCCCAGAAAATTATTAGTAATGAACAAATTGATGTCACCCTTTGGAAGATCAAATAATTATTTCTTGATTATAACTTACTGAAAATCTTTTTGTTTTGTACTAAGATTTCCAAGGTTAATTACAATATATCTTTGTTATCATAGAACAAGAAACATATTCTTGATTTCTCCTCCTAAAACCTTACAAATGATCTTGATAAATCTTGCCTATCACTCCTTGCTTTTAACATAATCGACGCCAACAAGTTTGGTTCCCTAGTTTTTTCCACACCCCAATCTCTATATCATCCCTTCACTTCCGTTCTTGCAAACTCTCCCACATTCACAAATCAAAAAAGTAAAGATGGGTTCTCTTTCTCCACAATCACCTTCGCCATCATCATCATCACAACTCTCAAATTACAGCATATACGCATCGTTTTGCTACAGAGATGCATCGCCTAACACCAATATGTCTAACTGGATTCAGTGTTACAACCCTTCAATCAACGGATGGCACCATGTTGGCAGAATCCCTGGACTAATCAAGAATCATGTGCTAAAGGGTTTCTCTATGGTCGCTGTTGCCGACTCAATCTACATAATCGGCGGCCGTCTCTGCCTTAAGCTGCCAGGCCTTGCCAAAGATGAAGAGGACCTCGAGGTGACATCATCAGTACTTCGTTATAATGTGCGTACCAATGAATGGCTGAAATGTGCCTCCTTAAGCATACCCAGATTTGACTTTGCTTGTGCTGTCAAAGACAATAAGATCTACGTCGCAGGAGGGAAGTGTGACCTGGCATGCCCACGTGGAATTTCTTCTGCTGAAGTGTATGATCCTGCCCTTGATGAGTGGAAAGCATTGCCTAGCATGAAGACATTGAGGTATATATTTTACACTTTCAAAATTTTATATATATCAAAATGAAATACAATAATATCCACGAGAGAGTAGATAATTTGACATAAAACTCTTCTAATTTAACCAAAATCTCAACTGTAGGAGTGTTTTACCGCTCTTCAGATTCTACCAGGAAAGAGTAGAATTAGTCTCAATCCATTAACATATAAAGTGAAATACATGTGATTTCGCAAAAAAAAAAATATAGCAATATACATAATTATTCTAGTTTAAATAAATCTTTGATTTTACTGTTGCAAGCAGGTATAAATGTGCAGGAGTGACATGGCAAGGAAAAATTCATGTAGTAGGAGGTTTTGCATTTGCAGAGGAAGGGGACTCTAACAATGAAGGAACTTTTCATACGTTAGAAAGATGTTCTGCTGAGGTGTATGATTGTGAAAGTGACACGTGGAATCTCATGTTGGGGATGTGGCAACTAGATATTCCACCGAATCAAATAGTAGCTGTGGATGGCAAATTGTTCAGCTGTGGGGACTGCTTAAATGCATGGAAAGGTCATATTGAGGCCTACGATGACAAACTCAATATGTGGAATGAGGTTGATGGGTCCTACTTGCAAACCCTATTCTCTCCTATTTCCACGTCAGATGCCACGGAGGACAATTGGCCACCTATCCAACGGATGTACTTAACCATGGCACCTATTGAATCCCAGTTGTACTTCTTGGTAGGTTATCGAATGCCAGGTGAGATCTCAAGATCATTGTCTATGGTCCACGTGTTTGACACGTCACAAAATGAGTATGGCTGGAAGAGCTTTGAACCCATCGATGAGGAAGGAGAAAAAGAGCTTTGTAGCCATTGCTGTGTTATTACAAAAACTTGGTGAATTTAACCGATAATACCACCTATGTAAATTGTAATAATTCTTCAATATTTTAAAAATTATTTTAGTTATAAAATAAAAATTTCAGTAATTTTATATTACAAAGTACTGAATTATTACAATTTATATAATTAAGGCACCGTTAATGAAATTTATCCGACTTTGATATGATTCAATCTATCAAGTTAACCATCCATGATAAATAGTTATGTAATGAAGTCTTTTTTTTTTAAGAGTTGTAGTTCATTGATAATACATGTTGAATTTGTTGAAAAAAGATTATAAGTTTGATCTTCATTAAATACATCTTTGGATGAGGGATAAAAAGCCTTAACTATATCTAAATCATGAGCAGAACTAGTTTCCTAAAACAAATGAAGATATCTATAGTTTAAAAAAAAAAAAGTTTTTGCATGGTATTTAATCAATGACTTGATCCTTCATAAACTGAATGTAGATAAAATTTTTTGGCTTAATAGAATAAACTACAAAGTTTAGCTACCAATTTAGTAGATGAATCAAATGGATCAAAACCTTCAAGAATCAAACTTAACAAGATGAAAATTAAAGACATTATAAATTTAATATACATAATTATTATCTAATAAGTTTAATATAAATCGTTATATGAATCTTTTCTAAATAAAAAATTTCCTACAAGCAAATTCCGACATATAAAAAGTGGTCAGTCTTCTGGATCAAAAGGGAAAGTGGGCGTAACAGGGTTAGTGAAAAGTCCAAATCCACGAGTTCCCATCTCATCAAAAGAAAAAAAAAAAGGTGATGAAGTTGTCAGCCAATAGAAGAGAAAAGAAAGGAAAAATGTCTAAATTACAAATTACCTATTAAACAGGACCGTTTCCATATAAAAGATAAAATTCTTAAAATTTATTAATTTTATAACTTGTAAATTTAAAAGCTACAAATTTTATAAAATTTATAAATTTTAAAATCACGACGTTTAAAACGATGCCATTCTCTTCTGCCATTGCAACTATTATTATATAGCCTGCTATATGCGCTAGTTATTATAGTTTCCTTGAAACGGCAATAAAAGTATTGGTTTCGTCGATGAATAAAGAAATAGTATGGACTAAATAACATAGGATTGTGTTGATTGAGCTGATCGTGATATATAAATTGTGCTACTACTGCCTTTATTTTCTTATCATGTTATTGACATTTTCTTGTATTGCAAAATCCTTGTTTGGTTTCAATTAATATTTTGTTTAATTATTCAGATGACAGCTTTTGCCAAAGGGATGCCAGGAGAAGAACTTCCTACTTTCCTTGCCCACCCAGTGCACCTTGCCCTCCTGAATCCATCATTAATTAAGCCCTTTCACCAGCATATAATCCTTGCTTCACTTTGAACTTGCTCTCAACCACAACCTAAAATCCTAACATCTCATGACCCAAAATAAAAATAAGACAATTACAACAAGACGACAATAAATGAGTTGGGTGTGGATTGAAAATCAATTCGAATATTCCGAGAAATTCTTAAATAGACCGGATCTACTATATCATTTGTAAATCAATCCAATCATATAATGACATGTATTTAATTGTTTTATTTTTATTGGTTGATGTAAAAATTAAAATAAAACAATTAAATGCATGTCATTGTATGATTTGGCTTGATCTAATAAACCAGGATTTTTCAATAATTTTATAACAATTTAATTGAAGTTTAAATTTCAGACTTTAGCCTTGAAATAAGATCAGTATCATTTAAATAATGGGGTTCACTGCTTGCGAATCTCATACATGGATTCAACCAAACTTTGGTGTCTCCCTCTCACTACATTTCTCATATTTCATGGAATATTTTTTTAGTTTATGGTGGTTGAGAAAACTATTTCTATATTGAGGATAGTTTTTGATAAAATTCCAGATCAGGGTATTTTTTGATAAAATTTCCATGAAACTGGTGTGCAGAGCCTTGACTTGTTTTTTTTGACTAAAAAACCACTCCAAATTCGAAATTTTTTCAACCTAGAGATGAAAATAATTTTTCCAACTAGCATAAATTAAGAAACATCCCAATTTCATCATGTTGGAATTGATTGGTATGAAATTGATACGAAATTGACTTGTTTCAAATGCGTCATAATGTTGCATATAATCGGAGAGGAGATGTTGATAGTAAAAAATCTGAGATACATTCTATATATAAATGTATATTATATTTTAGGGTTAATTTAAAGAAAATAATGGATGGAAGTGTACTATAATTACTAATAAACAAAAATTATATAAAGAAAACAAAAGAATAATTGGAAACAAATATATATTTTATATTCCAGCAGCTAAATATAAAATTATGATACACAAAATTATATAACAAAATCATATATAGTGTATATTTAATTAGGTTTTTTTTGAGTACTAAGTAATTTTGAAAATGAAATTTTTCAAAAGGAGAGAACTACTATATCAATTAATTTTGATATTGATTCATGTGAACTCTAATACTAAATGTGATGAGGTTGAAAATAAGATTAAAAAATAAATATTAATTTATGCAATAAATTGTAAATAGTGAAAAAAATGTAAGTTAAAGGAAAATTAAAAAAAAAAAAAGGAATTGATTGTAAAAACTGGAAAGCCTGAGAGTTAAAAGAAAAAAATGAAAACAAAAGTTATTATTATCGGAATGGCCTTTAAAAAATAATTATTATAAAAAAGAATTTAATTGAGAGTGAATTGAATTAAAGTAAAAGTATAATAGTTAAAAGAAAAAATAAAAAAAATTATAGACTAATTATAAATATTGAAAAGTATGAGAATCAAAAAAAATAACTAAATTGTAAAAAGTGAAAAGTATGAAGTTAAAAACAAATGACTAAATTGTAAAGAGTGAAAACCGTAGGAGTAAAAAAAATAAAAAAAATGACTAAATTGTAAAAAGAAAAAAAATAAAAAGTGAACAACGTTGTAAAAAGTAGAAAGTATAATACTTTAGAAAAAAGAAAAAAATTATAGACTAAATTATAAAGACCGAAAAATTTAAAAGTAAAAAATAAAAAAATGACTAAATTGTAAATAATGGAGAGAATGGAAATTAAAATAAAAAAGGACTAAATTACAAATAGTAAAAAATATAAGAGTCAGGAAAAAAATAAAAAAGGACCAAATTATAAAAATTATAAAGTATAAAAGTTAATAAAAAATAAAAAGAAGACTAAATTACAAAGAGTAAAATGAAAAGCATAA
>CATIWF010082900.1:0-18001 GCA_949630135.1 Balakata baccata
ACCCCTTCACATCCTAGTGCAACTAGTATACCGAGATATGGAGCTGCACTTGAATCCTCACAGCCTATAGTTGAGCAGCCTGAACCTGAACTGAATCCTTTCATACAGCAAATGGTAGGGATTTTTGAAAGGATGGTGAGAGCTATACTACAGCCTACTCCACCACCACCAGCTAATCCTAAAGCCACTATTGAAAAGCTTCGAAAATATGGTGCTACAGATTTTTATGGTAAAAAGGATGATGATCTTATAGTAGTAGAATATTGGATTGAAAAAACTGAGAGGATTTTTAAAGAGTTATAGGTAGAACAAGAGGACAAGGCCAGATTTGCTATTTCTTTACTACAGGAAGAAGCTTACGAGTGGTGGAAATCAGTTCTCCTTAAGCCGGGTGTTACCGAGCCTATTTCATGGGATTTCTTCATTTATGAGTTTAGAAAGCAGTACATCCCATTGATTTATCTTGATGAGAAGAAAATAGAGTTTATGAATCTTAAGCAAGGTCGTATGTTAGTGACAGAGTATCAAAGAGAATTTATCTGCTTAAGTAAGTATGCCCCTGATCTAGTTGCTAATGAAAGAAATAAATGTAGAAGATTTGAAGATGGTCTGAATGAGGAAATTGGGGATATTATGATAGCCTTTCAACATAATAGTTTTGCACAGTTAATCTTTTCAACACTTAGCTTGGAAAAGAGGAAAAAGAGAAAGGCCGAGGAGTCTTCTAAGAAGCAGACTACTATAGAGACTTATTCTTCAGGGAAGAAGGGTCGTTTCTTCTCAAGTCGTCCACAAGGTAGAGGATATGAAAAAAGTTATGGCCAGACATAAGCAGGATCTATTAGGAGGAGATAGCCCTCTAAAGCCTTTTCAGCCACTGCTAGTTCACAGCCACAAGCAAGTAAGGGAGTTGTACCAGTATATGAGATTTGCAATAAGTACTACAGGGGGGAGTGTTGGCGTGCTACATGTGCTTGTTTAAAGTGTGGGTCTAAAGAACACTTGCGGAAAGATTGTCCACTTTTGATTGGCAGTACCCCTGCTCAGACAGCTAGATCAGCCCTTACTCAATCTAGAATGTAGCCCAAGGGAGGACCAGGCAGACCTAAACAGGCAGTTTCTGAAATAGTAAATAGACCGGGGTCCAGTAGAGCTCAAGCCAGAGCCTATACCATGAATGCTAAAGAAGACCAGGCAAAAACAAATGTTATTGATTGCATGTTTTCATCATATGATTCTGATATTTGTGCATTTATAGATCCAGATTCTACATATTCCTATATTTGCACTAGTGCACCTAGCCAGCATAATATGATCAGAGAGAATCTAGAATATGAAATTGAAGTTGGGAACCGTATAGGCCATAGTGTGAGAGTGAATAAAATATTTCGAAATTGTCCTCTAGTAGTGCACGGGAAGGAATTTCCCGCAGATTTGATTGAATTACCTTTCCATAAGTATGATGCTATTTTAGGCATGGATTGGCTCTCACGTCACGGAGCAGTGGTGGATTACAAATCTAAGTCAGTGGTACTAAAGATTGCAGATCAGGAAAAAATTGTTGTGAAAGGTGAATTATTTTCACAACATCCTTAGATTATATCTATAATAAAGGCTAAGAGAATGATGAGAAAAGGGTGTGAAGCATAATTAGCTCATGTTATAGACACCAGAAAGGGAAGTCCAGATCTCAAAGATATTCATATGGTTAATGAATTTTCAGATGTTTTTCCTGATGATTTACATGGACTACCACCAGAGAGGGAGATAGAGTTTGCTATTGATCTTATTCCAGGTACTATGCTTATTTTAATGACGCCATACAGAATGGCACCATCAGCAATGAAAGAACTCAAAGCACAATTGCAAGAACTCAAAGCACAATTGCAAGAACTTCTTGATAAGGGTTTCATTAGACCGAGTACATCCTCATAGGGTGCACAAGTATTGTTTATGAAAAAGGATGGATCCTTAAGACTGTCCATTGATTATAGATAGTTGAATAAAGTGACTATCAAGAATAAGTATCCACTACCACAGATTAATGACCTCTTCGACCAACTTAAGGGTGCAGGAGTATTTTCTAAAATAGACTTGAGATAAGGTTACCATCAATTGAGGGTGAAGATAGATGATATTGTCAAGACAGCTTTTAGAAACAGATATGGTCATTATGAATTTTTGGTTATGCCGTTTGGGTTAACAAATGCTCCGACAGCATTTATGGATCTTATGAACATAATTTTCAGGCCATATTTGGATCAATTTGTGGTAGTTTTTATTGATGATATTTTGGTATATTCTAAGAATTCAAAGGAGCATGAAAAGCATTTGAGAATAATATTGCAGACCCTCAGAGAACATAAGCTTTATGCCAAACTTTCAAAGTGTGAATTTTAGCTAAAGGTATTAGGGTTGATCCTAGTAAAATTGAAACAATTGTAAATTGGAAACCGTCATGGAATGTGATTGAGGTTAGAAGTTTTTGGACTTAACTAAATATTGGAGATTTGTTAAGGGTTTTTCAATGATTGCATCACCTTTAACCAAACTTTTGAGGAAAGAGGTTAAATTTGAGTGGACTGATGACTGCCAAGCTAGTTTTGACAAGCTGAAGAGTATGCTCACTGAGGCTCCTATTCTAACACAACCTATCCTTAATAAGGAGTGTGTTATTTACAGTGATGCTTCTCATAATGGATTGAGTTGTGTATTGATGCAAGATGGGAAGGTGGTTGCATATGCTTCTAGGTAATTAAAGTCGTTTGAGAATAATTATCCTACACATGACTTAGAGCTGGCAGCAATAGTTTTTGCTTTGAAGATTTGGCGCCATTATTTATATGCGGAAAAATTCTTCATTTATACATATCACAAAAGCCTGAAATATTTACCCACACAAAAAGAATTGAATTTGAGACAAAGAAGATGGCTTGAATTAATAAAAGATTATAATTGTGTAATTGATTACCATCCTAACAAGGCTTATGTAGTAGTAGATGCTTTAAGTCGAAAGACTGTAGTAGAGTTGCATGTTGAACCTACTCTTAACTGGGAAATTAAGGATGCACAGAGACATGATAGCAAGCTAGTTAAATTAGCTGAGTTGGTCTCAAAGGGGGAGAGACCTGAGTTCACCATTGAGCCAGATGATATATTGTATTATCAAGGTAGACTATGTGTGCTTGATGTTAAAGATCTCAGACAGAAAATCCTTAATGAAGCTCATGGAAGAAAATATTCTATGCACCCTGGAGCAATAAAATGTACCAAGAGCTAAATAGTCGATATTGGTGGGCAGGTATGAAAAAGGATATTGTAGAATATACTTCAAAATGCTTGATTTATCAGCAAGTTAAAGCGGAACATCAAGTACCTTCAGGGTTGCTACATCCAATCCTAATACCAAAATGGAAGTGGGAGCATATCACCATGGATTTTGTGACAGGGTTGCCCTTAACATCAAAGAAACATGACACCATATGGGTTATAGTGGATAGGCTTACAAAGTCAGCACATTTCTTACCTATAAGAAAGGATTACCCATTGAAAAGACTAGTATAAATTTATGTGAATGAAATAATACATCTTTATGGAGTATTTATTTCCATTGTGTCTGATAGAGATCCCCGATTCACATCTCAATTTTAGGGTAGTTTATAGTGAGCTCTAGTACTAAGCTCAATTTCAGCACGACTTTTCATCCTCAAACAGATGGACAATCAGAAAGATTTATTCAAATTTTAGAAGATATAATGAGGAGCTGTGTTAATGAATTTGAAAGTAGTTGGGATAAGTATCTTCCTTTGATGGAGTTTGCTTACAATAATAGTTATCAATCCAGTATCCAGATGGCTCCATATGAAGAACTATCTGGCAGAAAATGTCGAACACCTTTATGTTGGACAAAGCTTAGTGAAAGGAAGCTGATAGGGCTAGGCCTAGTGCAAGAGATAGAAAAAAAGTGAGAATCATTTGATAAAGGCTTAAGACAACGACATATAGACAGAAATCATATGCTGACCTTAAGAGAAGGGACATTGAATATGCAGTAAGTGATAAAGTTTTTCTTAAAGTTTCTCTCTGGAAGAAAATTTTGCGATTTGGAAAAAAAGGCAAGTTAAGTCCAAGATTTATCAGACCTTATGAAATTTTAGAGAAAGTAGGACCAGTTGCATATAGACTTGCTCTACCACTAGAGTTGAGTCAAATACATAATGTTTTTCATATCTCCATATTAAGACGATACAGATTAGATCCTTCCCACATTATACCAATGGAGAACATACAAGTGAGGCAGGATTTGACATACGAAGAAGAACCAGTCTAAATTGTAGCTAGAGAGACTAAGAAGCTCAGGAACAAATGAGTACCATTAGTAAATGTGCTATAGAGAAATCATACAATAGAAGAAGCAACATGGGAAAGTGAAAAGATAATGAAAGCTCAATACCCCCAACTATTCAATAACGACATAACAGGTTTGTTTTGAGGACGAAACATCTTAAGGGGCAGAGAAATATAACGCCCACTAATTGAGGCTTAGTTAGAATGAGTATGTGAGTGATATATATAAAAAGCATAAAAAAATTATTAGGAATAAAATTGAATTAATAACCAAATTAGAAATTAAAATAAATTTAATTGTTAATATAGTTAATTTGATTAAATAAGACTGCATGATTAAATTGTACTTTAGTCAAGATTAGTGAGACTAAATATAGGTAAAAATGTAGAAATAATAATAGTAGATAAATAAAAAATAATAATAACAATAATAAAAACTCAGCTGAAAAAAATAGAAAAAAATGTTGAATATATTATAAAAATAGGTAATTAAATTATTAATTTAAAAGAAAATAAATTCAAACAGATTTATTTAATCAGTTAAGTTATGTGACATTGCACTTATATGATGAGATTATTCATATTATATAGGTGAGGTGTCACATTTGAAAACATGCCGAATATGCATAAATACTAAAATATGATGTTAAATTATATGTTATATGAAATATGATGATAATATGAAAGAATGAGATTAAAATAAAAAGATACCTTGATATATATGTCAATTTTTCTACTTGAGAATTACTTTATGATAAATGATGAACCATTAAGGGGATTTACGATATCAAACCAGTTATATTTTCTTAGGGACCAAGTGGCTTAGGCTTGATGAGCGCCCTTGATCCCATTTATATTTAGATGATATATAGTACTAAGTCAAAGAGGCTTAACCTCGTGGAACACTCTTGACTGGAGATTATAATGAATAGAATGACTTAAGCTTGTGGAGTACCTCTATTTCACACCCCGTATTCGGACAGTTCAGGAACGAGATTTGGGCTACTAGTACTAAAATGGTATATGAAAACTAATTAACAATAAGAGATAATTTTGTATTGTATCACAAATTTGTTATATGACCTTGAAGCACTTAAGCCTCTGAGAGGTTAATACGTTGATTATTAATTGAAAAGTAAAAAAATCGCTAGGCGGTATATTTTTGAAATAACAATGTCAAGACTCTAGATGTGCAAGATTGTGGAATATTGAGATAAGGAAAAATATATGTATTTTAAGAATAAAACTTGTATGTATAAAAGATATATTGAATAAATATGTGACTGTGCATAAGCATTGAACTAATATTTTGACATTGTTGGGATTTCATGCCATGAGTTATATGTTACATGTGATATTTATTATGCATATATGAATTATTAAGCCATGAGTAACTTAACGTATTTTCATGTGCACACAGGTTATTGAGCTAATGTAAAGTTAATATAGCAGTTGACAATAGAAATGCCAAAGTTCATGCCAAGAGGAGATTGTGTAAACGGACTTGAGCCGGATATATTCATAGCATACGTAATTATTTATCTTTGTTATCTTATAAACATGTAATGTGATGTATAATAATAAAGAAAAAGAAAAGGAAAAAGAATAGTTGATATGTATAAGATGAAGGCCTTGTAGGCCTAATCTAGTATATAAAAAGTGATCAAATAGGTAACCGAAGCTAGAAAAAGCTAGTGCTGGATATGTTCGATAAATTCAACAAGTAAATCTAAGTGAATATATATGCATAGAATATGATAATAAATTATATAGGAAAAATTTTAAATTTGGACGGATTATAGCTACCTAGTCTATAACATTTCCTATGTGTTGTGGGAAATACACGTAATATATGGAAAGATGTTAATCACTAGAATGCAGCCTTACACTTGTTAAGATACTTGAAAGGCCATGTTTCTTTGGAATTGTTCTATCCAATGTAGAATGACTTACACCTTACTGCTTATCCAGATGGAAACTGGGCTTCTTGCCTTGTCACAAGGAAATCTCTTATAGGGTTCTGTGTCTTCTTAGGCAGTGCATTGGTATCATGGAAAACTAAGAAGCAAGCCACTATATGTGGGTCTTCATGTGAGGCAGAGTATCAAAGCTTGGCTTCCATTGTTTGTGAATTGCAATGGCTTAGCTATATTCTTACTGATTTGCGTGTCTATTGCAATGCCTATCCCACTCTGGTGTGATTACCAGTCAACATTACACATCACTACTAATCCATTTTTCCACGAGCACATCAAACATGTAGGGATTGACTGTTACATTGTGTGCATCAAATTCAAAGAAGGTTTTGTTACACTACTTCAGATACTCAGCTGGTAGATTTATTCACTAAGGCCTTCAATGCTCCAAGGTTTTTATTCTTAGTTTCTAAGATGGGATTGGTTGATCACTACCAATCTCCATCTTGAAGGGGGGATGTAGAAGTATTTAACGATACAGCAGATAGCACAAGCATGCAAGAGTAGGCGCGAGCGTGAGTATTGAGTGTTAGCTAAAAACGCAAATGCGACTTGGGGCGAGTGCAAACAACACGAAGTAGCTTCACTAAGTTATTGTAGCTGTTACAATACTGTGTGTAATTTGTACCTGACTGACATGAGCAGGACTAGCTAGTTATAATAGTATACATGTCTTTTCCTTATTGGTAGACGATGTTGTATATAAATACTTGGCAGTTATTTCTTTTTCAGTAATCAGAATATATTTTTCTACTCACTTTCTCGAGTCTCTCAATACTTTGCAATGACAATTACTTTTATAGATTTGTTCATTATTATATTTAAAATTAAGCATTAGATCCTCAAAAAATTAGATTTAAAAAAGAACATTTTGACTATTTAATAGATTTGCACGATGCTAATTCAGAATAAACTGCATAACTTATAAGGATAGTTTATGATTTAGACAAAATGAACATAGTAATAAAATTAAGTGTTTTGAAGTTATAATTATGAAAATTTTTATAAATTCATTTGCTATCAAGCACATGTATTATTATTGATCTTAATTAAATATCCAAATACCGAGGGGATTCAGGATTCTATTGTTTTACAAAGTATCTTTTGTTGGTTTATAATTTTCTAACAGGGATTTATATAATATCACATTTTAACAATAAATAAATTTAAGAGTTTAAATAGAAATAAAGTAATAATTACATACATGATCAATAGCAAAAAATTAGAAATTTAAGTTCAAAGTGTTTCAAAAGTTTGAGATGCTGAATATTATGAACTTTTTTTAAAAGTTAAAAGAAAGAAATTAGAAGAGGAACATTCATTTAAAGATGTAATTGAAGAAAAATTATAAATTTTGGAGACCAATTTGGAGAAAAAAGTCAAACTATTTATTTAATTGAGAAAAGTTGAAAGCTTATGAGTAATTTTTTTTTAAAAGAAAGAATAATGGACCAAAAGAAACGTTTGGCATGATTAAGAAATTAATTTTAATTAAACTAACCCACCAATGGATGTCCCTTCCTCTTTTACCGTGCCTAAATTAAAGGGAATTTTACAAAAAATGAAAAAAACTAGTAAATATTTACAAAACTATCACACTTTTTTTTTTTTCAAAATACAACGATGCCCTGAAAGTTTTTTCAAAATTATGGATACACTTAAAAATATTATAAAAATATTGAAAATCAAAATTTACGAAAAGTTTACCAAAAAATTAATAAAATTAAAGTAACAAAATATTTGTTAAAAATTTTAACTTTCATTAATTTTCTAATAAATATTAGATAAATATGGTGTATACTTCCAGTACTTTCGACTTTTAATTAAACTAACCCACCAATGGATGTCCCTTCCCCCTTTTACGTGCCTAAATTGAAGGGAATTTTACAAAAAAAAAAAAAGGGTAAATATTTACAAAACTACCAAACTTTTTTTTTTTTTCAAAAAGACAGCGCCCCTGAAATTTTTTTCAATAATATAGATGCACTTAAAAATATTACAAAAATATCAAAAATTAAGGTTTACAAAAAAATTTACTAAAAATTTACTAAAAAATTAAAGTAACAAAAAGTTTGTTAAAAATTTACTTAAAGTTTACTTAAAGTATACACAATATTTATCCAATATTTATTACAAAATTAATAAAAGTTAAAATTGCACAAGATTTATTCAAAATTTAACAAAGCTTACTCAAGAATAATTCAAGATCTACCCGAGTTTTACTATAAAACTAAAAAAAAATTGAAGTTACAAAAGATTTACTCAATATTTACCAGAAAATTAATGAAAATTAAAATTACACAATATTTACTCAATATTTTCACAAGATTTATCCGAGATTTATTAAATATTTACCTAATATTTACTAAATATTTACCAAAAGAATACCCAAAGTTTACCAAAAAGTGATAAAATAACTTTAATTAAGTTTACCAAATATGTAGCCAAAAGTTTACCAAAATAAAATAATCTTAATTAAATTAATTAAATACAAATATACATATTTTCTTTGGTAATTAAGTTAATTAAATATAAGTTTATATATATTTTTTCTAATTAAGTTAATTAAACAATGATTAAAAATAAATAAATGAGCAATTGGTAGTTATATAAATTAATTAAATTTTTAATCTATGTTTCAAAGATAGAAAAAAGTAATTTTTTCTTCAATTAAACTAAAAAAAAGTGATAAATACACAGTAAATTTTACATTTTGAAATGAAAAATAAAAAAAAGGGTAAAAATAAAAATAAACAAAGATAGTAATAAAAACATGAAAATAGCTCCACAAATTTGAAATGAATTCTAGAATGGGCCCATCTTATTAACAGGAGAGTATGAATAAAATGGTATAAGTATCTTCCACCTTAATAAACGCAACCATCTTAAAAATTGATGAGAAAGTATTTTGTCATATTAGATCTATTCCACACAAGCAGAATAATCAGTATTTTAGTTGAAGACGGAGGATACATGAGGTCTAAAATCAACTTTCCAAGTCAACACGTCTTTCCTCGTAGGGTGGAACATTCAAAGAAAGAGGGATTTTACATGGAGAGTACTTTTAGTCCATAAAAACATTATCTTATATTTTCAGCCCTCAGAATATTCACCCATATACATAATCAATGAATTTTATTTTATTTTTGACAAAATGAATTTTATTAATAATTTAGATCTTCAACAACACCAAAAAAAAACTGAGATCAATTCATAGAAATGAACTACAGCTCGATATTTTGTACACACTGCATACCAGCTAGTGTAATTTGTTGTCTTATGCAAATATTATCTCCTTGCACTGACGAAAGTTTTCTTTCAACTTGATTCGTGATGCGAAACCAGATCATATACAAGAAGACTTCGCAGTTTCTAGATAGTTTGGATAACAAGCGGGTGGGCTTTGCGTGCAAGTAAATTTCGAAAAGGCATAGTTTTTTATTCGGGATGAATTATGGACATAATCATATATTTGATTCTTGTTTCTAACTTGACCAAAATTTTAAAATTAAAATGAACAATAACAGCAGAAAAAGGCCTAGAAAATAAAGTAGATTCAGTGCTTTGGCATTCTAGCTTTCACTGTACCCTGTTGATTGATGATCTTCTGCTTGCTGCAGATGCGATGCCAGTTCCAAATTGTGAAGCACATCACCCATTGTGGGCCGCTGTGCTCGTTTATCGGCTAAGCATTTAATAGCGACTTCAGTGAATGTTGTCAGAGATTGATGAGATATATTTCCTCTCAGAAATGGATCGATGATGCGTTCTATTTCACCATTTCGATGGCAATGAAGGGCCCATTCCGCCAAGCTAATCTCATCGTCGGCCTCGTTCATTGCAGCAGTTTTCACAGCTGGTCTGCCACAAAGCACCTCGAGCAGCAACACACCAAAAGAGTAAACATCAGATTTCTTACTCAATGTTCTGTTTCGGTAGTAAACAGGGTCAAGATACCCAAAAGTACCCTTCACCTCAGTCTTTACATGGCTGCTTGATGCTGTAGTCGGCCCAATTCTCGACAGTCCGAAATCAGAAACCTTGGCCGTCCATTCCTCATCCAGCAATATATTGCTGGACTTGACATCTCGATGAATAATGGAATAGTTAGTGCCAGTGTGAAGATAGTGTAATCCTCGAGCAGCACCAATGCAAATGTTGAGCCTTTGAATCCAAGACAATGGCGAATGGTTTTTCTTGTAGAGATGGTCGCGGATAGTACCGCAGGAAATGTATTCGTAGACTAGAATTAGTTCCTTCTTCTCGCGGCAGAAGCCAAGAAGGGAAACCAAGTTGGTGTGACGAAATGTTGAGAGCAAATGAATTTCATTTTCGAACTCACGGAGTCCTTGGTTAGAGTGTAGATGCCTCCGCTTGAAGGCTACATGGGTCACTCCACCATCTAGGGAGCCCTTGTATACCTTGCCAAAACCACCCACACCAATCACCAGAGCTTCGCTGAAGTCGTCAGTGGCAGCTCTAATATCTGCCAATTTGAATTCACAGGCTGAACTTACCATCGGCATTTTCGAATTCCATTTCCGGTAAAGCTTTGACATTACAATAAAAAATGATAAACAAATTCCACCAAGCCCTCCAAGGACGATGACAGTAAGTAGAATCTTCTTTCTTTTCCTGAAATTTGATTGCAATTTAACCTCTGCTGCTAGATTGTTACGAGGATCACTAATTTTAATGATCTCAACCCCATTTAGTATTGCATTCTTAAACAATGAGTCTGTATTGGGATGCAGGGCTAAGCACAGCTCCTGTCTTTCGCCTATCTCCTTCCCAACGAAAACAATGTAGTCTCTGAATGTTGCAACCAAGCGTGCTCCTGCCAAGGCAATGACATCGAAGCTTTTCTCCACTGTCTGATTGTTAATATAAATGGTGAAAACTCTCTGATTGATTTGTGTTACCTCGTATGAAATCTCACAAAAATGAAGCCTCACAAAATATTTGAAACCCGGATCGACAATGAATTTCCACGTAAGGTTGTACATCATGTTAATGGCGTCATCGCTACCCATTGTCCTGGCTGATGAATACAAATCAGAAGGAGCAACATAATCCGACATGTTCATCCAAGGATCCTGCGTGTTCTCAGGCGTATAGATGGTATTTCCTGTCATAGACCCCAAAATATACCCGGAGTCATCTGCCCAATCCCACAGATCATTGCCATGATAACTATCTCGCCCCACTTTAATTCTGTGAACCATTTCAAAGGATGCCTCTTCTCCTGAATAATTATAGAAATTAGACGGCAAGTTGTAAATTTCAATCCCATTCACAAACCCATAAGCTTTAGGAGATGGTACAAAACTGATATTTAATAGCTTTTTCTTCAACTTAACAACAAAATCTTTAGTGAAGTAACTTAGTTTTAAAGTCTCTGCCATTACAGAAGGGCTAAAGTTGTTCAGGAGAGTGTATTGGCCGGTGATTACGGAGAAAGAAGCCTCTTGCGAGCGGCCGGAATAAGTAGCTGGATAGAAGTGAAGGCGTATGAATTTGAACCCAGGAGACAAAGGGAAACCATACGCAAAATCAAAGTGAAAGACTCGTGCCGTTGAGTATGGAATCTTGGGCACATCATCATTCATAGGAGTTGAAGCTACAGTAATTGTTCTTCTCTCATAATCTGCTGTCAGGAACTTAGAGCCTGCATCGCCACTCCAGAATCTTCCATTAAAAGATGCAGACTCAGCAGATCCGCAGTTGAGGATAATTTTATCCATGGAAGAATGGATGGATTCACAGATTATAGAATTGAACAAAAAATACAAGCATAAAGGGCTAGAGACGAAGCAATACCAAGGATTCATTGAAGAAATATCCATATTTTTTTAGAGACTGATATGAAAAGCCAAAAAAAAAAAAAAAGAAGTTTGACTTATTACGAAGAATTTAAAAATTTTAGGACTCCCGATTACTTTTTGCCTTCGGAATCTGGAAAGAATTACTTTATTCATTCTATAATAACAGTAGCCTATGAGAAATTCAGACCCTATTATCTTATGTATAGGCTAAATTGCTCATTTACCAATATATATTTAATTTTTTTTTAATTGTTGGAAGTAATATAATATATATTATTCTTGGGGTGAAATGTGTAAATTGACATGAATTATTTTTTTAATTTTAATTCAATATAAATAAGTATTTGAATTTTAAATTTAGTATAAAATAGCTCTTAAATTATATTTTATGTAACGAGTTACTATTTACTATACTGAATTGACTTAATGTTCTAGTTTAAGAGACCTAACATATAAAAGACTTAATTGTACTAAATTTAAAACTCGAAAACTTATTTATACTGAGTCAAAATTGAGAAGATAAATTCACTTGATAATGTATAGTTTATGAGCTAATTTGTATTTTCAGTCTTATTTTCTTGAGAAGTGTTACCAATATTTTTTTATACAATTTATATTATATACTTTCAATGTAAAAATAATATATATCTCTTTTTTCTATAAAATATTTTAAAAATAAAAAAATACGTTGTATTTTTTTATTGAAAATGTATGGTGAAAATTGTAAAAGAAAGTGGCGGTAGTACTCATTATTTTTATATTTTCACCAATTGTTATCATTTTATATTTCAAAAAAGAAATAAAATTATCTTTTTCTAATTATAAAATATAGATAGAATAATAAAAAATAATTAATGTTTATAAATAATTGTATTTTAAAATAAAAGTAAAAATCTTAAATAATATACATTTAGGAATAGAGAATTTATTCACTTTGCATTGCCGATCGAACGTGTAGACATTTGTCTAGATTATATGTGTACTGCCACATACCCTTTTGAATTGAACCCTTAATTGTAGAAATTTGTCTAATGATTTTGTCAAACTTCACGACTTTAGAAATTCATAAGCAGTTTAAAATGTCATAATCTTTTAATAAATATGTAAAATATAATATTATAGGTAAACATATATATATATATATATATATATATATTTCACTCAATTAACTAGTTTTTTTCAGTTATTTTATTTATTGTTACTATTTTTTATGTGGTTTTTAATAATTAAATTTATTATTATTAAATAAATAATAATATGTAAAATAATAAATATGTTGATTTTTATTTTGTGCGAATCAAGTTGTCGATTGGAATTTCGTAACTTGATTTTAAGCCATAAAATAGTAGTGCATAAGGATCAAATATCATGATAAACTAAAATTATTATTTCTCAATAGTTTTGATATAATCAACATACTCTTTTTTTTTATGAATTAATTATTTTATTAAATTTATTTTATTAAAGATATATGCGTGAAATACAATTTACTAATTAATATATATATATATATATATATGGCGAATTATTGAGTGATGGTATATGATATAATGATTAAAACATATATATATTATTCTCACTTTAAATATGATCTTATCTTATTATTGTGCCACGCATAATAACTTGAGGATTAATTTCACAGTATGATCTAAAATTATAATTTTTTTAATAATTATTTAATTTTATTTTTATTTTACTAAAATAATTTTTAATAAGTGATACATCAATTGTAACATTATATTTTTAGTAATATGTTAGCTGTTATATTTCATATTTAAAAATTGGACATGAGTGACTTTAGTAAAATAAAAAAGTTTAATGATTATTTTAGACTTTGCGATTTTACTACAATAAGAGCAAAATTAGTTATTACAAATAAAATTAATACGATAACTTACACAATAATATATATAAAAGATATTAGACTTATCATTAGTCACCATTTAATTTTTATAAATTTTTTTTTTATTAATTTGTTTTATTTTATTTGAAATGTTAATTAACTAATTAATATTTGAACAAAATATAGCGTTATAATACCACAATATTGTTAATTAGCTAATTCCATTTCAATATTAATATAACTCTTATTCATAGATAAAATCTTAGTGCTACTAATATTTGGGAAGATGTGCATATTTATGTTAAATATTAATAATCATATATAAAATAGAAGTATTGCACGTGATTATTAAATATTGAACATATCATTAATCACTATTTGATTTTTATATAATTTTTTATTAATTTGTTTCGTCTTATTATAGTATTTTATTCATAATGAATTATATGAGTCCATATTTTTCTCAAATTTTCTCAAATTACTAATTTATTTATTATTAAGAATATATATAAAATAGACGTAGCAAATACTTTACAGTCATTTAACTTGTTTCTTTTATTCCCACTTTTATATATGTTATGATTTGATTGATAATTGAGACAATTATTAATATGCGTTAAATGTAATTATTAAATATTGAACTCGTATTATAACTCATATAAAAATTATTAATTTGTCTATTATTAAAAATTATATATAAAATAGACGTAGTAAGTATTTCATATTCATTTTGTTCGTTCTCCAAATTATTAATTTGTCTATTATTGAGAATTATATATAAAATAGAAACAGTAAATACTTTATGGTCATTTTGTCTGTCCTATATTCCTAATTATCCACGTGCACGTGATTTTCAATAATCGGATTAATAATAATAATAATAATAATAATAATAATAATAATAATCATCATCATCAAATTAATTTAAATTAATTGTAATTATCATGTAATTAAATCACATTTATTTTAAATAATAACGGTTGTTAATTATATTTGATTTTTATATTTCATATAAAAGTAAATTATATTATATTATACGCATAAATTTTAAAAACATAATTTGTTATTATTAATTATTAAACTATATAAAAATTATTAAGAAATTATAGTTTCTCAAATAACTTATAAAAATTGTATTAAATATTTTAAAATTCGGGTTATATATTATGTGCATGGTTGCAATGAGCTGATTCCTCCTAAAATTATATTTTAAGGATGCTAAGATCATCTCCAATGTAGCATTAAAAATGGTATTAAATGTTGAAAATGGTGTTAAAATAATGTGTTTCTACCATCTCCAACCAATGCCAAATTTAACTCAAAAAATAGTGTGAATTACAGTAAAATGCTATATTTGGTGTGACACTGTAGGCATACATTTTTTTTTTTTTTTTCTGTTGTTAAGAAATGAATAAGAAGTAGGGAAAAGTTTTTATTCTTTTTTTTTTATTATTTTTTTTTTGAGAAGGAGGGAAAAGAAAAAAAGAGGAGGAATATAGTTGAAAAGGATGCAGGTGTTATGTTTTTGGTGACTCTCTCCGATGGATGGAAAAGGAAGATGAAGTTTAAGGATTTTGATCCTAAAAATAATAAATATTCAATTTTTATTTTTTAAAAACGGTGGCTGGTGACCTTTTTAAAAAAATTTAAAATTTAATTTTTTTGTTTAATAGGTGGAAGATATATTGAGAATATTATTTTTGGTGTAAAGATAAATTTACTGTAAATATATTATTTTAGTGTAAAATTAACACCAAAATGATATTTTGGATTGGAAAGAGGTGCATATTTATATTAAATATTAAGAATTATATATAAAATAAAAATATTCGCACATAATTATTAAATATTGAATTCGTTATTAATTACTATTTGGTTTTTATATAATTTTTTATTAATTTGTTTCATTTTATTATAGTATTTTATTTATAATGAATTATATGAGTGCATATTTATTTCAAATTTTATCAAATTACTAATATATTCATTATTAAAAACATATATAAAATAGATATAGTAAATACTTTATGATCATTTTGGTTGTTTTCCTATTCTCATTTTTATATATGTTATAATTTGATTGATAGTTGAGACAATTATTAATATGTGTTAAACATAATTATTAAATATTGAACTTGTATTATAACTTATATAAAGATTATTAATTTATCTATTATTAAAAGTCATATACAAAATAAAGATAATAAATATTTTACATTCTTTTTGTCCGTTTCCCAAATTACTAATTTATCTATTATTAATAATTATATATAAAATACAGACAGTAAGTATTTTATGTTCATTTTGTCTATCTCCTATTTCCAATCATTAATGTGCATCGCTAGTAGTTTTTAATAATTGGACCCAATAATAATAATCATCATTATCATCTTATCTAACAAATTAATTTTAATAATCATATAATTAAATAACATTTAATTTAAATACTAATTGTTGTTAATTGTGTTTGATTCTTATATTTCATATAAAAGTAAATTATATTGTACTATTCGCATAAATTTTAAAAACTTAACTTGTTATTAAATTAATTATTAAACTATATAAAAATTATTAAAAAATTATAAATTTTTTAAATAATTTATAAAAATTGTATTCAATATTTTAAAATTCAGGTTATACATTAGTGCATGATTGCAATTTAGTTTAAATTTACCGTTATATAAATTCAATATATTAATGAAAATCATTATTATTGTATTTTGAATAACAATACGATATAATTATTTTTTTATTGTGTTTTCCAAATATATTTTTATTTTTAATATTAATATTCTGATTTTTTATAATAAAATTTAATTTTTAATTTATAAATTATTAATAATATTTACTAATAACTTAAGTTAATAAAATTATTTTAATTAATTAATAAAATCAATTTTTTTTTTAGTAAATTTGTACGTTATCCTACTCGTGATTACCGCAGCATGTCACCCTCCACAGGCAATCCCTTTCATATGACTTCCAGGAACTCTAAAACCATGTGCCTCAGAAAGTCAGGCCTCCTCGAGAAATTGCTCCAGATCTATCTTCTCCTTAAAGAGGAGTCAAATCTCAATTGGTTCTGGTTTCAGTATCTCGTAACAGATTTTAAACCTAGCTACCGTTCATGTGGACTAATACATGATATTTCTTATTAAAAAAATTTTATTTTCTCCATTCTCACTCTTTCTTTTTCGCTCTTCCTCTTTCTCTTCAAATATAAATTGAATTTATATTAATATCTTCTATGTGAAGTTGAATTTAGCAGTGTGTTAGCGAGCAATTGAGATTTAAGGATGCTAAGTCCTCCTAAAGCTATTAAATTAAGGAAATCTCAATTTATTTCTTTGATGCTAAGTACTTCATATACCCAAAGTAAATTAAATTAAAATTAAACAAAATTGATAAATAAGATATTCAATTCAACGAATCTCTTTTTAAAAATTTCATTAGATATTAATTTATAAAATTTAAGGATGAATTATCCTTTTATTTTATTAAAGAAAAAAAAAAAAAAAAGTCATTCTTCGCCTTGGATCCCATTATAACCTCTTGTGGTTGAAAAGCTATGAAATATCTTTTTAGATGCACAACAGCACAAGGCATAGAGAAAACACCTACCATGGAAACCTGCTCCAAGCTGTCTATTCGTATACTCATTTTCTTGCAACTGTATATTTTCTCGCACTTAATGAAGGCATCCCTCTGTGTAGTTGATCCTCCTTATGATGCATTAGAAAATATTGCTATAGATTGCGGTTCCAATGATCTTCAAACATCGTATTTCGATGGCCGAAACTGGAGCGGCGATGTCAGATCAAAGTTTTTGGCCTTCGACTCCCACGCAAACTCTACTGCTGCCTTTTCTGCTGACGATGATCTTGCCGGAATCCCTCACGTTCCATACCGAACGGCAAGGCTTTTCTATTCAGACTTCACCTACACCTTCAATGTTACACCTGGCCCAAAATTTGTCCGTCTTCACTTTTATCCTTATTCTTATTTAGGCC
>CATIWF010082901.1:0-11442 GCA_949630135.1 Balakata baccata
TTTAACAAATCTAATACATTATAAAACAGGTCATTGTTGGTAAAAAAGCCAGTGAGACCTATCCATCGCCACTTGTAAGTATTGCAATTGTGTTAAATTTCTTATGGTTTATTGATTATCACTCTGAGCTTATGCCGCTAATTTTTTTCCTGATTGGTTAAATTAAGTGGGGCATTTCTTGCTCGCGAAGTTTACTAGAAACTTGACTTTCTGTTGCATAATAAAAGAGAGCCTCTACTGGAGGCGTGCGATGTCAATGAAACGTGATAATTATGAGTATCAGAAATATGTTTATTTTGTGCATATTAAGTTTACTAGATGCTTTCCATTCTGTTGCATCATGCATAACAAAAGGGAGGTGTTACCACGGCAGAGAGAGACTATGGAGACGTCCTCCTTTGCAAATAGAGATGGTATTGCAGGATTTCTGTGCCACTATTTGTTCAATAATGGTTCTGCTTAATATGTAATCTTCGATCTTGATGATGAACAATCTTCGGTGGTGAACCAACAGTTGAGCTTTTGTACTGGAACTAATTTCCGCCTTTGTGCTTCATGCAATGACCTGTTTTTGTTTTTTGCTGTTAGAGAGAATTAATGTCGTTTACTGTGATTTATTCAATCTCTTTTCCAAGCAGTGTATAGTTCTCCCTCACCCTCAAATCGCCAAAAGAAGTACCAGGACTGGCCTGGCTTTTGATGGTAAGCACTATCAAGTTATATGAATTTTCCGCATTAAAGATGTGGGAGTACATATTGCAGAATCATCATCAGCTAGTCCTGTTCAAGCCTTAGATACTCTGGAGATGGAGATCTTCTCCTCTGAAATTGGTACGTGGTGGCAATGCTCTTCAATGATTCTTTCCACCTAAGCTTCCCAAAGGAGTAACAACGGTGCACATCGGGGTGGAAAATAATATTAATTCTCATCTCTTCTCTAAATGGAGTCAATATTTTTTAACTTAATTATATTTGATATATCTATTTAAATTATTAATTTAAATTATATTAAAATAAATTTAATTATATTTGATATATCTATTTAAATTATTAATTTAATTTATATTAAAATAAATTCAATTATATTTGATATATCTATTTAAATTATTAATTTAATTCATATTAAAATAAATTCAAAATAAGAGAGGTGAATTCAATTAGAATTTTAAAAGATTTTAATAAATTTAAAAAGTGAAGTGATATTTAATTAAGATTTATAAAGATTCTATAAAAGTTATGGGGTATTCAATTAAGATTTTTAAAGATTTAAAAAAAGTATATAAAAGTAAGATGATATTCAATTAAAATTTTTAAAGACTTTAAAAAAATTTATAAAAATTAGATGATATTCAATTAGGATTTATAAAGATTCTATAAAAGTAAAATATTATTCAAAAAATTATTGATTTTTATAAATATTAGATTTTTAAAGACTTTTAAAGATTTTTTATATAATTATATATATATATATAATATTTACAAAAGCCTTTTACTTTTTTATAAGATTTCAACAAATTTTTTCATAAGGTCTATGAAAGTTATTAACAAATTTATAAATTTCACAAAATTCATTAAAAATCTATAAACACTGTAAAATTATTGACTTAGAAAAAATATATAAATATCTTTTAAAATCCTAATTGAATACACCCAGAGCAAAAAATTATAAAAGATTCAATATTTTAATTTTTAATTTTCCATAATTTATATTTAACTAATGAAAATGACAATATTAATTAATCCATAAATAATTAGTATAATGAATATCCACCGCAAAAAAACACAACTATTATATTATAACCAATGTATCTAAAAATTTAAACTAATTGTTAATATCAATTTTAAAATTAAAATAATTCAAAAAGATAAAGGTAGCAGTATCTTTATACTGTTGCAATCATATATACTAATAAAATTATAATCATTCAAATATTCACTATTAGTCTAAGATAATTTTTGTAATTATTATATACATTAATTTAATAATTTATATCAGATATTTAAAATAACATCTAACAATAATATATATATATATATCTCGGGGCTCGGGAACATACGGTGCGGATTGAATTGACATCCCTAGCTTCCCGCTATCAGCGCAAATCATCTCTTCTCAAATGGAGCTATTCACTGGGAATTAGGTGGGCACTTGATGATATATTTTGTCAACCATAGCAAATGTATGCTCATTAAACTGCCAAATTAGTCTGAAGATTGGTCCTGTCAACCATGGCTTACGGGCAATGCTTTGGAGAGTCTGAAGGGCATTTGCACTTTTGCTACTCTGATTTTAGAGGAATCCGCCTCTGGATTCTCATCAATGAACAAGAGCACGACTGCTACTTCCATCACAGTCATGATCCTATCAATTTGAGGTAGGAATTAACTCGCACCATTCGGCACGACACTCTGATGTCACTAAATCCTGTGATGTTCCTCCATATTAGACAGACTGGAATTTCCATGTTGGAAGCCATGCTTCGTGTTTCCATGCACTTACATTGAAAATTTGCATACATTATATCTGCGGCTACCTGGACTACTTGTTTCTTATGCTTTGAGGGATCAGACTCTGAAGGAACTTCGTACGTACTCATTTCCAGACACTAATTCCCAGTGCTGTGTGATCTTTCCTGTATTGAAGGGAAACGATAAACCAGTCAATTTTCCACTTGGCCAACAGAAATTGGGCACAAGGAAAGAAAAAGATAAAAGAAAAGGACAAAAAGATTTGTGGTGATAGCTAGCCATGGTGGGCATCCAGAATTTCAACACTCGCCCTATAAAAACCAAGCTACTGCTATAGTGATATTGACTTGGTTTAAACTTCAACACATAGGAATCATCTCCCATCCCATTTTTCCCCCAAACTCCAATTCTCGACCATCTCCGTCTTCCTTGTCCAATAGTACACAATTCAGGCAGTAGCTTAGGTGGACTGGATAAGAATTTCTTGAATTCTTACCAAACTGTCCGGCTAGCAGAAATTGATCTCAGGCTTACCTTAATTTTTTTTTAATAAGTTTGTTTATCAGTTGCTTTCAATTTCCGGACATTGGAGTGATAATGAAGCCAGCAGCAATCTTACAATCACCAGGTCAGCCATTGAATTTGAAATATTCAATTGTTCTAAAGATGATGACGGTCATACAAAGCATTAATTTTGAATCTAAATATAGTTTTGGGTCACTGTTATAATTTGTAAAGAGATTAGCTGTGGCCATTCCTTAAAAAAATAATTATTATAACAATAAATAACAATAATTGAGTATTAAAGAAATAGTATTATAGGAATGGAAACCCGGCTCTGATATAGCGGTTTTGTTGGATATGGAGAGCAGAAGTTCATGAAGGTCTAGCTGTTCAAATATATCCTCTTGATAATTATTTGGTCAAACCTTGTTCATCCGTCACAGGGCGGTTTTTCTCCTCCGCTTCTTTTTCTAGCCGCCGTTACAGGGAGCTCGGAATGGCGAATTACCATCCAAAGACGACCGAAAATCACCTTAGGCATGTGGAGTCAATGAAAACTTTCCCTTCCGGTGCCCGAAAAATTCCACGTCTGAACGCAGTTATATTAGGTGAGGCTTTGGCTTCTGAAGAGGATGATCTCGTCTTCCCCAATGATGACTTAACTCGTCAGGCTCTCGTTCCCTCTCCACAAAAGGTGATCAATGATCACTTCGCTTTCCTCTGCTAGCGTTTACTATAAAAGGAATTTGCGTGCAATTTATTTTTCTGAATCTTTGGTTATTTTGATTGGGCGAGATCAGTATTTGGAGATGTATAAAAGGTCCGTTGAAGATCCAACCGGATTTTGGTCGGATATTGCTTCCCAGTTCTACTGGAAAAAGAGCTGGGGTCAATCAGTAGTCACGGAGAATTTCGATGTCCGCCAGGGGAATGTCAAGATTGAGGTCATTCTTGCTCTTTTAGCTGCTTTTATGTATTGTCGCTTTCTTTGAACGTGTCGTCAGTCTAATTGACAATATTTAGTCTAAATCATGCAGTGGTTCAAGGGCGGTATCACCAACATTTGTTACAATTGCTTGGATAGAAATGTTGAATCTGGAAATGCTGACAAGATTGCCATTTACTGGGAGCCCAATGAGCCTGGTAGCCAAGATTCCTTAACTTACTCCCAGCTTCTTCAAAAAGTTTGCCAGGTTATCTTTTTCTTCCATACAAATAATGTCGATGATAAAAGTATTTAACTTGGAAGTAAATGTGACTATTCTTCATTTGTTTATTGTTTTTAGCTTGCCAATTACTTGAAAGATAAAGGTGTTAAAAAGGGTGATGCTGCTGTGATTTATTTACCCATGCTCATGGAACTCCCTCTTGCCATGCTTGCCTGTGCCCGTATTGGTGCTGTGCACTCGGTAGTAAAGCAGAGCTATATCCTGCGTTCTTTTCAGCCTTTGCTTATCAAATGCCTCTTACCATTTTCATTCCTTCAGGTTGTGTTTGCAGGGTTTTCTGCAGAATCTCTTGCTCAGAGAATTGAGGACTGTAAACCAAAGATTGTGATTACTTGCAATGCTGTACAAAGAGGTTCTAAAATTATCCCCCTCAAAGACATAGTTGATGCTTCCCTTGCTCAATCAGCTAAAAATGGCACCTCAGTGGGTATGCTAATGTAACTATTGCTTTTTGTGCTTTAATCATGATATTTTCTTTAATGTTTGCTGTTCCTCTTTTTTTTTTTTGGTATCAGATGTATGTTTAACATATGAAAACCAATCTGCTATGAAGAGGGAAAACACTAACTGGCAGGAGGGAAGAGATGTATGGTGGCAGGTTAGTATGTCACACCTCATTTAATGTAAACTTAAATAGACGGATCTTGTATATTGTAATTGGCAAATATTATTGTCTGAATGTTTCTCCACAACATTGCATTGGGATCTTCTTATTCCATGAGACTAAATGTTTGGAGTGATTTGTCAATCATTTGCTTTAAGATATTTTCAGGGTTATGAGCCTAATGTTTAATTTTTTTTAGAATGCGAGTTATTACTTGAAATGTAGACTTTACAAAGTTGTACTGATTGCATGCCTATGCTTTCTATCTTTTGAGTTTTAATGAATGGTAATTTTATCTTTAGGATGTTGTCCCTAAATATCCAACTACTTGTGAAGTGGAGTGGGTTGACGCAGAAGATCCTCTTTTTCTGCTGTATACTAGTGGAAGCACAGGAAAGCCAAAGGTGTCTAAAATCCTCTGATCAATAAAGCTTCTTACTTTAAATTGTCTTCTTTTCCTTGTCTTTCATTCCTGTCATTTCCTTTTTCTTTCCTCTTTATTCTATTTATTATTTTTTTTTTCTAAAGGGTGTTCTCCATACGACTGGAGGATATATGGTTTACGCTGCTACAACATTCAAGTATGCATTTGATTATAAGCCTTCAGATGTCTACTGGTATCATTGAAACTCTGACTTATTGTCATTGCTTCCTCAAAAATTTAAATTCAAAGAATCTCATTAGTATTTTGGAATTGAATTGTTGTACATTAGGTGCACAGCTGATTGTGGTTGGATTACTGGACATAGCTATGTGACTTATGGACCCATGCTCAATGGAGCAACCAATGTCATCTTTGAAGGGGTAATTTTTTTTTAACTTATAAAATTTATTGGAATTCACATTTTTGGTTGAGAATTAATGCAGTGTTGCAGAAAATAATTGTGGTAGGTATTTTTTTTATCATCCTATTTCTTCAATCTGAAAAATTGAAATTCTGCAAAGGAGAAAAATAAGCATAGCAAGCAACGGAAAAAGACAAGCCAAATAGAAAGGAAAGGACTAAGCATAAATTTAACAGAAGCAAACTTGATGTGCACCTTAAAGTTTGTCATTAGTGTGATACAATTATTGAAACTTAGATTACTTTATTCTGCACATAAAATAGTATTAGAAAGCAAGAAAGCAGAATTTATATTATTTGAAAAAATGCATTCTATGGAAAATTGTAATTGTTCATCTTTATATGATACTTTTAGAACTTTGTTAGGATATGTGATAAAGTGGAGCCATTTATCTTTGGCACACTCTACTAGCGGTGCTTTTACAAGAGTAGAGCATTTATCATAGATTATAAATTTATTGTATGTTCCTTCAGTACTACCTATATAATTTAACTTTCTTTGATCTCTAAGTTTTTCTACTTAATAGCATACTTCCTACAGGCTCCCAATTATCCTGATCCTGGACGTTGTTGGGATATTGTTGATAAATTCAAAGTGACAATATTTTACACTGCTCCAACGTTGGTGCGGTCACTCATGCGTGATGGTGATGAGGCAAGATTGTTCTCCTGTTACAATAAAATCTGGAAGCACATAATTTTTCTTTTCCTAATCAGGATAAGGTCAAAATGCAATAGTGCTCTTCTAAACTATAGCATTTAGTCGCACATTGCTTATTTGCAAATTTTCAAGATATATGGTCATAGTTTCTCTTAAGCTAAAGTGTTTTTAGTGACTTGATTTTATGAGCTTTTTTGTTGTGCGTTTATCCTTACAATTATGTTAATTTAAACCCCTAATGAGGATTTTAGGAACTAACTTGGAAGTGATTGTGAAAGAATTTCATTTTTGTACTTTGTTATATTGTGAAAGAGTTTCTGATATCATTGAGGCATCTGCTATAAAATGTCTGCTTGTTGTTTAGTGGTTTTTATGGTTTTTGAAGGTTTTGAAATTCATGTCACAAAGGAGCTTTTTTTCATGAATGAACATTTGACGCCTGTTATTGCTGATTCTGCAGTATGTTACTGGCTATTCACGTAAATCTTTACGAGTCCTTGGAAGTGTAGGCGAGCCCATTAATCCAAGTGCTTGGAGGTTCTTAGCTCTATATTATTTTGTCTGATCCGGAAATTTTTATCTTTAAAATGCAATTTTAAGGAGTTCCATTTCTTACAGGTGGTATTTCAATGTAGTTGGAGATTCCAGGTGCCCCATATCTGATACTTGGTGGCAAACTGAAACTGGTGGCTTTATGGTAATTGATCTCATTTTCTGTGTTTGCTGTTCCCATGCTGCCGTTATTTTATGCTATAATTTCCTTCTCTCAATTGCAAACCAAAACAGGAGGCTTCATGGTAGTTAAATTGTCTGTATGTTAACTTCCTGCAATCTTTATCTTGAACATAATTATCTCTTGCTACCTGCCAGATCACTCCACTACCAGGTGCCTGGCCGCAGAAGCCTGGTTCTGCAACTTTTCCTTTTTTTGGTGTTCAGGTATTTCAGTGAAATCAAACAGTTATGCTTTTTTCATTTTCACCCCCTCTTTGAGTATCTGTTGATAACTATGCTTCATCAATCCCCTGGCACAACTGTAGCCTGTCATAGTGGATGAGAAGGGTGTTGAGATTGAAGGAGAGTGCAGTGGATATCTCTGTATAAAGGGCTCATGGCCTGGGGCATTCCGAACACTTTATGGTGATCATGACAGATACGAAACCACTTACTTCAAGCCATTCCCTGGATATTATTTCAGTGGTGATGGCTGTAGCAGGCATGATTTCTCTATATATGAAGTCTATGATTTCTCTTTTTATAGATCTGTGCCTAAATATGCTTGTGTGAATCTTGATGGTGTCATCTGGAATGTGGAAGCTTTGATTTCCTCATAGTGTGTTCTGTCAGCATTACCATGTTATTCAAGGATTCATGGTTGAAATCTATGTTTCAGGGACAAGGATGGATACTACTGGCTCACTGGTAGAGTTGATGATGTCATCAACGTCAGGTACATGTTTTTATATGATAAACTTTTCTTATTATTATCCTTTCATATCTGAACAAGTACAACTATGTTCCTGGATAAGAATATAGTGTTGTAAACTTTACCCTGCCGCTAACCTTTTTTTCCTTCCCTTTCTTTAATATTTGGTCAATATTTACATATCGATGTGTATTTTTCCTTACCTTTTGTAATGTCTTCATACTGTGTGCAGTGGTCATCGTATCGGGACAGCAGAAGTAGAATCAGCTCTTGTTTCTCATCCCCAATGTGCAGAAGCTGCTGTTGTTGGTGTTGAGCATGAGGTAAATCTGTGTGCCGTTTGCGCGTGCAAACACACATGTGCAAGTGCACTTATACATACACATGTACGTACGACGCATTATAGAGAGGAGTGTAACAAGTGCACTGTACAACTAGAAACATTCATAATAGTTGCAGATGCTTTATGCCAGTATTTTAACTCATTTTTATTTTTCTTGCCGTTAGGTCAAAGGTCAGGGCATTTATGCTTTTGTTACTCTTGTGGAGGGTGTTCCTTACAGTGAGGAACTTCGGAAAAGTCTTGTCCTCACAGTGCGAAACCAGGTCTCCATTAAATTTAACATTTTCAGATTTTACTTATACAGACAACATCACGTCTTCTAAATGCATAATGCATGACTTATTCTGCAATCACTATATCCAATACTTTAACTAAGACGGTTATAAGTTGTGTATAACCGGAATCACATAAACAACTTAACAAGTGTAATAAACATACATCATAAAGGAAAAAAAAATGAAATTCTGGGATCCGCTTTTAGTATTTCTTTTTTCTGACATACTCATTCTGTCCAACCCAATAGTCAGCATTACAACTCCGACAACCATTGCTTCTAAATGAATCTATGTACATATTAACCAGTTACATTTTCTGAAACCTGATGGTTGGACATTTCAGATTGGAGCATTTGCAGCACCTGACAAGATTCACTGGGCGCCTGGCCTTCCAAAGACAAGGAGTGGAAAGATAATGAGGAGGATTCTGAGAAAAATTGCTTCCAGGCAGTTGGATGAGCTTGGAGATACCAGCACGTTGGCGGATCCAAGTGTGGTCGATCAGCTCATAGCACTTGCTGATTCCTGAGGCTCCTTGTACCATGTCATCCAGTTCTCCTGGCGGCTTTCACTGGAAACTGGTTGGTTGTAGAGAAGTTATATAATTTCTTATGCTGCATTTAGATGCCTGGAATTGAGTCAAGCATTTGAATTTAGCCCAAAATTTACAGTTTTGATGCGTTAGAAAACTGTGGATTTAAAAAATGCCTCAAAACTTAAGGATTTTAATAGTATTTTTAAAATGAGTAGTTTTAGAACTCGAACAAAAAGATTTGGGCTAGATCCAGATGCTTAAATTCCTATACGCGCATCCAAGTGTTGCAATAACTTATCTGCGTGCTTGCCTGTGGGAAATTCTCTCTGCACGGCTTGGCTGTTTGCAAGAAGAGGTTTCACTGGTTACGTGTTTTGTTTCGTGACAAAATAGTGCAAGCAAGTTCCGCATTCTCTGAACAGCACATGATTCTTGTCTTGATACTTGATCTAGTTTTACATTATTTTGTTTGATTTAGATGACATTTTTTATTTAAAAATAATGACAAGAGGTATGGGATCTTGTAGGATCATATCCTTTGCTATTTGTTTGCTTTCTGTAGCTACAGTGCGACTGTGAAGCAGTGTTTGTTTTCATTTTGGAATTCGTTTTCCAAAATCGCTTTGATGGAACTTTATTGTGCATAGCGTATGAAATAATTTGTATTTGTATAAAATTAAAATTTTTTTGAAATTTTTTTGATGAATTTGATTAGTTAATCTAAGTTGCAAAAACAAATGATTAGTGGTATAAATTTTGAAAAGAAAGAGGGTGCATATTATTTCGAGCAAGATCACGTAAATAGCGACTTCTTTAGAAGAAGATTATAAAGAGAGTTATAAAATGAAAGAGGAAAAAAATCCGACAAAAAAAGTATGACCTTCGGGTCATCCACGAGAGACAAGGAAACAGCCGTATTTTGTGAAATATCATAATCTAAGTATCAACCATAGCTTCACCTGAAATGCTTACCGTTGATCCAAATCCAATGGCCAACTTACATATGCCCCGAGCAAACCAATTTCTCTGTTCTATTGTACAATTCCCAATAGATAACCTCCACAAATACAGCATGTCGCACAAAATCTGAATCATTCGAGTAAATGGAAGAAAATAAAATGAAGGAATCACAAAATATTTTAAACACTCAAGTGAAGAGCAGGAAAAAAACAGGAAAATGTTCAAAGCAGAAAAATAGGAAAATTATTTGTATCAGGTCTCAGGCAATGAGTCATAAAAGATCCACGACAGCATCAAGCTGCTACGCGCTTTCACATAGTCTGCGACAAGGAAATATACATTCCTAATCCGAATTCTCGTAAACTTCTCCATCATCAGACAACTCATCAAAAGATCTCATGTCGAGCTGGTAGCGAAGAATACCGCCAATTCCACCAAATCCTCTGCAAAACTGTGACCCTTCTTGAGATTTGTTTGTAACAAACTCAAGTGAGCAACCAAAACGCTTGTATTCGTTGGCAAACCATTCAAGCAATGGCATCTTCTCCTGGACCTCCAATTCAGCAGAGCTGGCAGTGTCCCTGAAATTATTCTGATCAGCCTCTTGCTCCTTGTTCAAGTGCTTTACAATTATTTCACCTGTTACACTGTTTTTCAGCACATATCGATTTATATCTAGATTTTCCCACACAATAAGGGTTTCGACAGCACCCATTTCTAGTGCCTTCAAAGTGTCGTCAACACCAAAGACATACTTCCCGGTGTCCTGGCTAATCTCCTCAAAGAATTTCCCAATCAAGCGTTTTTCCTGTATAAACTTCACATTTGATAAAATTTCAGCTGACAGCTCAATAGCTTGGTTGAAACCATTCTCTCCCCCATATGACACATCAACTACATTTAATATTTTTGCTTGCAAACGTGGATCAAACATATCTGACTGGCTCAGCTCAGTCTTGAAGTCTGCTGAACCAGCAAGGATCAGCCCAGAAACATTTGGCTGACTAGTAGCAGGATTGATGAAGAACTGAGTGGCAAGCTCAGCAGTTTTCCTCACATAATTGTGCCGTTTTTCCATTCGAAGTCGAGCAAAACGCAGAGCAGACTGCCCTCCTCTTCCATGCTTCTTTGGTAAATCAACAGTAAATTTATGCAACACTTCTCGTGTGTTGCCACTTAATGTCCCAAACAGGGTACCATTCCCATCCATGACAATAAAACCAAATTTGTCATCAGATTCTAAGAGCTCATTCAGTGCTTCTGTATGAAACTTGTTGTCACAAAGGTATAGTGACGCATTTATAGGTTTGAAAGGCTCAAAATCAATTGTAACCTTCTTTTCCTTGCCATCTTCAGTGACAACTGTTCCTGTATAAAGCACCAACCCATTGGGAGGAACCTTGTTATACAGTTTCAGCCTCTGTTGGGCAGATGTAATGGCAGCCAAGACAGATTGACGGTTGACCCTACTTTTAATGTTTGAAGCAGTTCCAAATTCATCTCCCAACATCTTTGTCACCCGAGATATTTGATCACGGGGAGGCATTATAAGAGATATCATGCTCGTACCATTACCCCTTGCCGACTCCAAT
>CATIWF010082908.1:0-14307 GCA_949630135.1 Balakata baccata
TGTTCACACCAAGATACTGTTGACAACAATCAAATACAGATAACTATCATGAATTTATATCTTTATTTGACTGACAATGGATTATCAATCCATAAGGATAAAGATTCATAATAGTTATCAATTATTCCCATTATAATAAAAATGAAAAATGAATCTATCTGTATTTACTCTTCTAATTCATTTCCTTGTCAATCTCATTGTATCCGTTAAAATTTTACGTTTTAAGTAAATTTTGATTATTTTTCTGGTAATCGCAATAATTATTTTTCCCTTTATTGGGTGTGTCCAATCAAAATCAAATATGATTTCCCATGAATGAGTAAAACTTCCACGTGTCAAGTTGTGAGACAATCTGGCACTACTCCTACACTTGTCCAAAGAGAAGACTGATCACACATACATAGACATCTATATATATACACATAAAATTCTAAGCTAAGAACAGGAATAACAAACAAGAAAGCTATGGCATTGTCTGAATCTAGCACCATGTTAGCCTATTTGATCTTCCTCCTCCTCCTTCTTCTGCCAATCTCTAGTGCTTATAAACCTGCTGTTGAAGAGGATGATACTGTCCCAGATTCTGATGTTGATCTTGTTGAGTTTCCTCTAAATTTGGAGTACTTAGAGGCTGAATTCTTTTTGTATGGAGCTTTGGGTCACGGGTTGGACAAATTTGCCCCCAATTTGACATCTGGAGGTCCAAAACCTATTGGGGCTAAGAGGGCAAAACTTGATTTCTTCACTAGAGATATTATCACCCAATTTGCTTGGCAAGAAGTTGGTCATTTGAGGTTCTATCCTATTGATCTCTGCTATTTTCCTTTTGTTTACTAACATTACTTTAGCTAAATTGCATTCAGCATAATCTAATCCATTCAAATATTTCTTACTTGTGTTCTATTACTTCCAAATACAGGGCAATTAAGGAGGTAGTAAAGGGATTCCCAAGGCCATTGTTGAATTTGAGTGCAGAAACATTTGCACAAGCTATAGACACTGCATTTGGGAGAAAACTCACTCCACCGTTTGACCCATATGCTTCTTCCATCAACTACCTCATTGCCTCCTATTTTGTTCCCTATGTTGGCCTCACAGGATATGTTGGTGCAAACCCTAAACTTCAAGGCACTCTTTCAAAGCAGGTATAATATCAATGCTTCTTTATTTATTTATTTATTTATTTTTATAACATTTCTTCTGTCTTATTCATTATCCTCTAAATATAATGACTGAGAGTTTGTGTGAGTGGTTTTTCAGCTTGTTGCTAGCCTTTTAGCTGTGGAGTCAGGGCAAGATGCTGTAATCAGAGCATTGTTGTATGAAAGGGCACTGCAGAAATTGTGGCCATATGGGATAACTGTTGCAGAGTTCACAAACAAAATCTCAGAGCTGAGAAATAAAAATGGAAGAGAAGGTTTAAAGGATGAAGGGTTAATAGTTCCAAAGGATCAAGGTGCAGAAGGACGAATTATAGGGAATGTGCTTGCTGGAAACAATTTCTCTGCTGGGTACTCAAGGACACCACAGGAGATTCTCAGAATTGTATATGGTGGAGGTGATGAACATTCTCCTGGAGGTTTCTACCCATCTGGAGGAGATGGCAAAATAGCTAAATCTTTTCTGAAAAAATAGCCCACTTTGCAGAAATAACTTCACATGATAATAATAAAATCTAGTTTCTGTGTGTTTGTTCTTATGCTTTAAGCCTAGCTGGGTTTCTTTTCTATTTCTTTTCTTCTTATGCCAGATTTTTATTTTACAAGCTTAAAATCACATTAACCAGAATATATCTCAACCCTAAGTAGCATAATTTTTTTAAAGAATCTAACAGATGATGATTAACACATTCCTTTGTGTGGCAAGTTGTGAATTTGTTAGACGAGAATCCAATCAACGTATGCGATGTGAGAAAAAATATATCTTTTGTATTTCCTCTACCATTTCTCCTACATATCTAAGGATTGATCCTTAAGTAATGTCTCACCATGGTGAAATCTCAAGATTACTATGGTATCTTCAATAGAGAGCCAAAGCCAACAAATAAAATAAAAATCAATCACAAAGACAATCAACCTGATGGACCAGATTGCAGATACCAATCTTAATAAAATGCTTTATAGATTTCAAACGTAATAGAAAGCACTCATTTTTCTTAACTATAACAAAATAAAACAAGCAACTGCATAAACATAAACTGTAAATTAGGTAAAGAAACAAAACTAATCTTTTTTATAGATCAAAGCTTCAGTTCTATAGAACAGGTGGTTCACAAGCTATTTTCGACTGGACAGATGAAACCAACAAGAAAAACCCAAATGAAACTGAACTCTCCCCAAAAGAAAAAAACCATCAATGAAAATGATACTCTACACAAGAACCACAAACTGAATTTCTTATTTAGTAACATGTATTTCATTGAGCAACAGCAGTGAGAACTTGAGAGCTGGTGGATGTTCGGTTCTTATTGGAGTAAGGCTGGGGGGTTTCACCAAGTGAATAATAATTCAGCTGGGGAGTTGAGCACCAAAGCAATAAACAACAAGCGGGAAAGAAAGGACACGCGCTCTTTTATTTGCCACTTCCATCAGCTCAGTGCATGTGCAACACACAAGCTTCTGTGTTTCTGCAGCTTTCAAAATAGGTACTTAAAAAATGTAGATAAATTAGTTGAGGTGTCTAATAGGTTTTCTAAAAGGTTCCGAGTGGAGCCATTACAAGTGGTGCCAAATTTTTGGGAAGCTATATATGTATTGAGCCTTTTCGATCAGTAAGCATGGCATTTAATGACCACAAGTACTATAATTTCTCAATGAGTTACTTGACATGTACCTAATGATAGAAAAGCTACACCCAATTGTCGTTTGTGCCTTGTACAGAAGTTCAGGCACCGACAAGTTATTGAAGGTAAAAACATCCAAATCTACACATCTCAGCCAAAAGCTAGAATATCATCCAGAAAGTGAGTTGGTCCCAGATGACTAAAACTACTAAACAAACCACGAACCAACAAATTCCATAATGCCACATTGGAGCAGATACCCTTATTTAGCATCTTATCAAGATAAATGCTGGCTTCTTCTATTCCAGTTTGATTACAGATCCCCCACAGAAGACTGGTGTATGCAATTACATCTGGAGACCACTCTCCTCCTGCACTTAATTTATCTACTAGCTGGATGGCTGTCTTAATCTTACATTGCTTGCAGTATGCATAAATTACTACATTGTATGTAATAGCATCAGGCTGAATACCACCTACCAGCATTTTCCCAAGAAGCTTCAATGCCTCTCCAATCATTCCAGCATGGAAAAGTCCACTCAAAATGGTATTGTAAGTAACCAAATTCATTTGAATGTCCTTCTCTTCTATCTGCCTAAAAAGTTCTAGAGCTTCAGTTATTCTGTTTGCTTTGAAAAGTCCATCTAACAATTCATTGTATGTCGTGATATTAGGTGAACAATCATACTTCTCCATCTGATTGAACACTTCCATAGCCCATTCTGATCTTCCACTGCAACATAAGCCTTTGATATATGTATTTAAAGTAACTGTATTAGGTGGGCAGTTATCAGTCACCATTTTCTCTATAAGACATTGAGCTTGGTTGAACATGGAATTCTGACACAGGACATTGACCATGCAAGTATACACTACCACATTAGGAATGCAACCACTAGTCATCATCTTGTTCCATGTCTCAGATGCTCCAACCAAGTCACCAGCTTTTGCAAAACCGTCAATGAGAGCACCATATGTGGTCACATTTGGGAAGCAATCATTTCCCTTCATTTTACAGGAAACAGATACAGCTTCTCTCATTTTCCCATGGGAGCAGAGACCATGTATTAGAGTGTTATAAGCAACAATATTGGGTTTAAATCCTTCTCGAACCATCTGGTCCCATGTATCAAGTGCTTCATACACTCTTCCCACCATGAAATAGCCCTTTATCAAAGAAGTAAAGGTGTGAACATTGGGGCTACAACCTCTAACAAACATCTTTGCAAGAACTGCAAGAGCCAATTCAACATTGCCCATATCCGAAAGAAAATTAATTACCGTTGAGTATGTAATGACATTTGGGTCAGTTCCCTTGTCCACCATTTGACTGAACAGCAGAAATACATCCTTTACTTTTTGCTGTCTGCAAAATCCATTTATCAATGCATTGTATATGGGCACACTTGGTTGAAATTTCATGGCAAGCTCTCTCGCTTCCTCCACCTTACCAAGCTTACACATGGAAGATATCACAGTTGTATAGCTGACTACATCTGGATAACATCCCTTATTCCACATTTCCAAAAGCAATTTGCAGGCTCCATCCACCCTATTATTCTTACATAATGCCTTCAAAAGAATGTTATAGGTATATACATTTGGTTCCATGCCATCTCTCTTCATGTTACTATATATAGGATTAATCATTTGAAACCTATTTTCACTCAGCAAAGCATCTAAAACATGATTATATATCTTAACCGTTGGTTTGCAACCGAATTCCCCAATCCTATAAAAGGTTTTCAAGGCTTGCTCAGCTAAACCCGCACACCGATAAGTATTTATCACAGTTATAAACAAATCCTCACTGCACCTAATTCCTTCTAATTTCATCTGCTGCAAAAGGTACCGAACACCATCTACGTCGCATTCATGACCAAGTTTTTCAATCATGATTTGGTATGTCAATGGTGTGTGTTCAAATGCTTTTGAATTGGCTATTGACTTGAAGTAATCAAGAGCGAATACAATGTTGGATTCAGTTTTTAACCTCTTTAACACATCATATTCTTTGAGTTGGGTTTGAAGTTCTTGACTTTGGGGTTTGTTCTTAGGACTTAGAACTGGGTTGGTGTTTAGAACGAAGGGGATTGAAGGTTTGTGAACCTTTAACAATAAGGAATATCCATCTCTCAGATACATTTCAGAACTAAATTCAAAGTTAAATCGATCAAAGAACTAAAACCCTACTTTTGCAGCTTACAGACTTCCGAAAAGAAAATTGTTTCAGACTAATTTAAAGACGTATCACATACCTCGAGGTAGCTGCAACGGAGGATTCTCAGAAGCGAGGATTACACCATTCGTCATCTAGAATCTGGTGTTGTCATAAGAGAGAGAATCAACGACATCGTTTAAAGTAAATCTACAGAAGAACTAAAATGGAAATTTGAAATAATTAGGGGAGCTTTTTGTAAATATATGTAACATTAGGACTTGGGAGGGTAAATTGAAATTATTAGGAAAACATAAATCTCGTTCGTGTAAAGACACAACTCAGAGGCTGTACTCAGTATCAGTGGAGAGAAAGGTTCGTGTTCTCCGCTGTTCTTTTTTTTTCTTTTTTCGCCATATATAGTTAGGTTTCTGTTCTCAAAGTTCTTATGTTCTGTTTATTCGGTGTTTTCGTTTTGATAATTTGATTGAATCAATGCAGAGATCTGTTAGCATTATAAATTCCTTGTCTAGAATTCGATTCGTCTTGTTTTCGCTTTGAATGAATTTTCGTGTCCAAATTTCTACAACTTCTATTCTTTACGTGCTCATTGCAAGCAAAGCTCGGAAACTGCATGTCGATTTCTTAGGTTTTACACTTTTCTCCTTTTTGTACAGATTTGATTTTTCTTCAATTTTATTGTAGCACTTATATTTAGTTTTTTCAGTTTCCGTTTTTCAGCACATATTAAGTACGGGTTCATCTTGTTTTGGCTTCCAATGAATTATCTTGTTTCAATTTCAACAATTTCTGCTCTTTTTGTGTTCATTGCTAGCAAAGCTTGGATACTGCATATTTATTGATTACCTAGGTGTACCCTTTTCTCGCTTTCGTTGAAGAATTGAACTTTTCGTCATAGTTACTGTGTCACTAATGGTTAGCTTTTTGGATTCCTTGTTTCAGCATATAATATATATTTGAGTATATAAGCTTGACGATATGGCTGGACATAACGAGTCTGAGAAGAAATCAAGTGAAGCCGGGAATGATTTGCAAACATTTAGTGCTGAAAATTTGCAAAGTAATATGAAAGTGATATACTACAGGTTTGTTTCTGCATCGAATCAGAGTTGGAACAACTCTAATGTTCATTGTGTTTCTAATTGGACATGAGGCCCTGCGTAGAGGATAAATTTTCTTAGGAATTTGCTCAATGAGAATTACACCATACTCATCACACATTACTTTTTAATCAACTTAGCTGATGGATTGCTTTGAGAATTATGATTCTGGATATAAACTGTTTATGTCTTAGGCTTGTAATACAGGGTTTAAGCGCCTACAAGTTATGGGAACACAGAACAGGTTTGGTTTGGTTCAACACCCACGTCAATTTTCAAACAATTTGTCAATAGAAATGTGTTCAAAGGTTACAATTCTCATGTCATATGGTTTCGTGTGCATGGAATCCAGTACGTCTAAATATGTGCAGTGCCTCTTGGGCGTCTGTTGCTATTGATTTGGAGCGATGTTAAGCTGTTATTTAGCTACCTACCTTCCTTATGAGATTCAAAAGTTAATAGCATTTGAAAGTTGTTTAGGCAGTGTCAGTACCATGTAGCATGTTACAACTTCCAAATATTGGACTTCAATACATATTTATAATAACATCTAAGCCATAGTTGTCAAAGGCAGCACAAGGTGCACAAGGCGCCTCAAAAGCCCAAAGGCAGGCGATGTCACAAAGGCGCGCGCCTTTGGGTGAGGCATAGGTGAGGCAAGGTGCGCCTCTTTAATATTTAGGGTTTTTATTTTTATTTTTATTTTTTTGTCTTTTAAGACAAAACAATCTCAATCTTTTATCATACACTTAAAGTAAGTTATGTGAGACTTACTCACATTTGATTATTTCACCTAAAAAAAAAAGATTAAAAGAATAGAAAGAAGAAGAAGAAAACCGCATAAAGCTTAGTGATGATTATAATTAATATTTAGTAGAAGATTAGGAGTGTAGAACCAATACCATAATTATAGACTTATAGTAAATTAGTAATGAAAAATGTTTTAGGAATTCTACTGTAGTATAATAGTATTAGTGTATGATTATGACTTCTAGCTATTTATAGGATTATATTTTACTTTTATTACCTTTTTTCCGCATGTTTATTATTATGTTTAAAGTGCCTCTTGAACATTATGTCTTACTCTTTTGAATTGCTTTTCTTTGGTATTGAGTTAAGTTCATGATTTTATTTTATATGTATTGTGTTGTGAGTTATAAGTTTATTTTATTTCATTTTATTTTTTGCGTCTTGCTTCTGTCGGGCGTGCGCCTCAAGTAATATGAGCGTTTAGTGCCTTGGTGTGCCTTTCGCCTTTAACAACTATGATTTAAGCTTATTTTCTGTGCAGCCGGACATTTTTATCAATCATTGGTGGAGTGATTGCTGGAATTTTGGGATTTACAGGGTTGACTGGATTTGTCTTTTATTTTCTTATTATGGCAATCACTTCAGTTGGGCTCATAGCAAAAGCAAAGTTCTCTGTTCACTCATACTTTGACTCTTGGAACCGGATTATACTTGATGGCTTTTTTGGTGGGCTTTTGGTATGTATCTCTATTATCTCTTTTTCTTTTTTTTCTTCTCTATTTAATTAATTAATTTATTTTTTGTAAATATTGAAACTGATTTATGTATCCGCTATGATTAACATATATTGAGGGGCAGGACCCCTTTCTAGGTGACCCTTGTCATATTTGAAATAGATAAATTGATTCACTTCTGTTATGTGCACCAGATGTTGTGCAGTGAGTGGTAACTGTTCAACATGTTCCTATTTCTTAAGATCTCTGCATATTGTTATATGGTTCTTGAGAGTTTTTCTGGATTCATAATGCTTTATTTGAGCATATTTCCTTAAGGACTCAAGTGATTAACTCTGGTATATTTCATTATTTATCACAAGTTTGTGCAACCACTTTACTGAGGCCTTTTTTTGTGTGTAAAACATCTAGTTTGAACAATGTCTTTGATAGCGGCTTCTAGAAAGAGTTCTTTTACTTTGATAAGCTATCCATATAGTGACTTACAGTTTTCTTAATTCTGTAGACGCTACTTGCTGAAAATTGATTCTTTATTTATGCCTCTCATTATTCTGTGGCTATTTCAGTAGTATCACTGTCAGAATGACGTAACCAATTGCAATAAGCTTCTTGTGGAGGACAACCTCTAACATATTCTTTTTCTTTTCGGTTTGCTTTTGCAGTCGTTCGTGCTGTTTTGGACGTATCCTTTATTTCCACCTCATTTGAGATATTTTGACATCAAACTTGCTTAAAACTTTAACTAAGAACTTTAAATGTCATATTTAAGGAATCATATTATTAACTACATGATGTTTCTTGAAGATGGGATTATAATTTCTCCACAATAATTGATTTGAACTGTTGAATTGCTAATAAATTAATAATGAGTCCGACATGGGTGTTTAACCCAAAGTAAATAAATAAAGAAAGAAAGAACCTCATCTAGATGAATAAAAGTTTGGGGGGCTGCATAGTTCAAGAGACAATATGTGTTTTTGCTATTATTTATCCGTCTATAAATTCTTTTATATGGTATTTTCTTGACGTGAAAAAGATTTGCATATGATATTGTGCATATATTTTAAAAATGTAACTGTCGCATCTGGAGAGGAAAGTAAAGCTGCTGCTGCTGCCGCCACCGCCACTGCTTTAAACCTCTGTCTTCATCAGCCACTGTAGAGTTTGAATGTATTTACAAGGATCAGTTTATTTCTTTCTTTCCTTTTCACTTTCTGAAGTTCAGTTCAATGGTCGGATACTTTAGGTTTCATTGTAGTTGGGAATCCTTTACTCGCACAATTTTGTAAGAGAGCTTCTCTATGCTGGATGAATTGTACTGATTGTTTTTCCTATTTGAATGGAGGCCATTGGCCCATTGCTCAATAGATCTCTGTTGGACCTCATGGTAAGATTTAGAGAATTTGGAGATAGCTCATTACAATGATCTTCAATGCTTTTTTTTTTTTTAATCATGTCATTTATGTGAGAATTAGGATTTTAAATTCCAATTTTTTTTTTTGGAAAAATTAATATTTACTTTATGTAGTTTAATATGATACACAAGTATATTCTTGAGATTTGAAAGATATACGATTTGTTTTATGTAGTTTATTATAATATATTAATTAGTATTCTCCAGATATATATTTAAAAATTATATTATTTATCTTTTAAAGTTTTAACATATTAAATTAATATTTTTCTATAAATTTGATTTACTGAACTAATATTTTCTGAACAAAAGAGAATTCTTTTTTACTAGTGTATTATTTTTTTTTCAAATTTCAAAAAGCACTAGTGTATTATGTCAAATATAAAGCAAATTGCATATTTTTCAAACCTTATAGTAATTTTCCCTTAATTTTTCTTCCCTCTAATTATGGTCCAAACAAAGAAAAATAGAGAAATTTGTTCTCTTCTTTTCTATCAAAATTCCCGCAAAACAAACAAGCTGTTAGTATTTCAATTTCACAAGCCTTTGCCTACCATCCCAATGATTTAAACGTAAAACCTTCTAAAAAACTTTAGTCAGCCACGAAGAGAAAAGATTAAATGTATTATCAAACACCAAACTGATTTCCCATGCTTAAAAAAATAATTGTCCCAAGAAGCAAAGAGGTATCTCTTAAGATAACATTTGAACAGCAAATGGTATATATTTCAGCTTCTAATCATTTTACTGTAGTAGCAAGAAATAATGGAAACAAAAAAATTACAAAAATAATTCCTCTTTGAAAGTCATCTCAGTTAACAACTTTTTTCCTATACAATATATCACAAATCTAAGCAGATCCTTTTAAATTTTTCTCCCCACAGGAGTATAGATGAATCCATTTTCCAATTCTTATGTTTTTGTTTGGAGCCAAAAGAATCTAGCAGTGGAATAACATTCTTCTCATGTGTTTCGTAAAAAAATGACCCCGAAGCTTGTGGCCTTGTCCTCACACCTGTGAATTAAGATTATCAGAAACTATGCAATACTCAACCAATCTAGTGGAAAAAGAACCACGGCAATCATGATGATCTGCTATATATTTCAAACGTTTAAAGAGAGTAAACTAGCACATTACTGTAACCATGGGATAAAGGTAGCACACTTCAGAACAACAATGTATTATGTTTTTCGTTACTCATGCTAGAAAATGCAATACAGCATAAATCTAATAATTCAAAAGAGTTACTCTTACCAGTATCTGAGGAATTCTTAAGAATATAAAAGACAGAAAGTATAGAATACTTCCAACGACTGCTGCTGTAATCATGTTGTGAGCAAGGCGCTTATTGTCTCTACTGGGAACAAATGCTATTTTCAGTGTGTTTGTCAGATCAAAGAGTTTGTAAGAAACCTAAAACACAGAAAAACAGTAGTACTTGAGTTACAGCATTCATTTTCCAGATAAGAAACTGTTAAATCATATACTTACCGCAATATATATGGTAGTAGTGATCATAAAGTTCAACAATGGATAGTCCGAGGATGGGATTATGGAAAGCAACAATTTAGGTTGAGCATCTGGAATGCTTGATCTGCAATTAAAAGAAAATTTTAGTTAGACAAGAAAAAAGGACACTATGGACCGTATAAATTTGCATACAACACTGCTCAAGCAGGCAGCAGAAGGTTAACTTAAGCATATACCTTAGCCAGATATGGAACTGTGAAACATATGTTTCCAGAGTAATCTTTCCAAGCCATCTAGGTAATAAAAGAACTGATATCAGTAAAATATTGTCAGAAATACTTTACTCATCCACAAAATAGTAACAAGTCATCAAAAAAACAATAATGAGATATAAATGGAATTAATTCGGGAAAATTCTTACGCAAAAAGTGTCAAAGTGTAGCTTCGGAAGTATTGGGTGACATTTCTCAAGCATATGTACACACTGATCAGCATAAAAAACAACCTGTAAATAATGAGTGATAGTTCTAAGCAAGTAATGTGCAAGCACAATTAAGGAAGCATCCATACGTTATTGGAATCCATGAAGTATAAGGATGGTATTTGTTGTAACTAATTCTGTCCAGCTTGTATATATGCTCATACCACATATACCCCACCTAGGAATTTCACAGAACTTGTTAGCACCAATATCCGTAAGTTTTAGAAATAAAATGATGTAGCAAAAATTTATGATACCGATAGAGATATCAATGCAATGGCTGCTTTGATTGACATCCTGCACTTCACTTCTGTTTCCTCCAGTTTCTCCATCCACCTTTCCACCTACAGAAAGCAAACATTGAATGTTTGTGGCCATTCATTCATAGAAGCACATCTATTTCCAGTTTCAACGAGAGCCAAAGGTTCTTAATGTGAATTTTGCATGGTTCAGAACTTACTGTTGGATGATAGTAGGCATAAATCATTCCAATTATCCAGATATAGCGATCAAGGCCTGAGCGAAAATGCCATTCATGCAATCGAGGGAGATCTGGTTTTGCAGGATCAGTATAACCTGCAGTATCTTGAGGGCTTAGGATTGATTCAAACCCACAACACTTTAGCATATAATAAACCTTTGGTGAGATACCAACCGAGAAAGAAAGCAAATGGGCTCCAAAGCAATTCAAATACTCCAGGAATTTCCCATATTAGGATAACCACCAAGAAGCAGGCAACAATTTTTATGGCTATAACAGATCCAATCTCGTTGTACTTGTTCATCATACCAAGTGCCCCGTAGACCATAAGAGTGAAAAGAGTGTGCATGGGGCAAATGTAATATAGCATATAGCTGTTGTTGAGTACAATGCAGCAGAATATCACCAAGAAATTAAGTCGCCACATCATCTGCTCAACAATAAACTCTTACAATTGGAAGCAACTTAAGTGTGGAGCAAACTCAGAAGCTATATTGAACTTTCAAGGGACAGCATACCTGTGCAAACCTAGCAAGACTAAAATCTTTGCGGACATAGTAGTACGAGAAGTTCCCAAATCCAGTCATCCACACATAGGCAGCAATAAACACTCGGATTGCATTATAAATTTCTGTTGCTGCAAAGTAATGATACATCAAAAACAATACCTGAAAGATAACAGAAAAATTAGTAAGATAACCAAATTATAATTTTGCATGAGCATATAACTATTTGAAGCCTAACCATTAATGAGAATGCACTAGAAGTTTCTGACACCATCATATCAAAAGAAACTGGAAATTCCTTATAAGGTAGAAAGAATTATTGTTTCATACAACATTGTTACTACAAACCAATTTATGTTTGACATGGGTGGTCAAAACAAACTAGCGAGAACTTGCCAAATCTTATACCCATTACAGTGGAAAATTCATAATAACAATTAAAAATCTGTATGTATTTGAAAGACAAACAAACCTGCATCCAGCCTTTCCACTCCTCAGTTTGATGCCTATTCAAGTAAAGTATGGGTTTCCCAGAGAATGGTGAAATATCATGATGTATCTTGAAGGAAGTTATCGCTGAAACTATGATGAGAAGGGAGTAGAGGAACCAGAAAAGATCCCTATTGAAATTCTGCAAGGATAGACAATGATTGACTATAAGATCTAAGGAAAAACATACATGTATAAAAATCTGGATAATCTCAACAACTTATGCTCCATCAACCAAACACCACGCCAGTTATCTCTACCATATCCCCACCAAAAACCCTTTTGAGGTGGAGAAATTAATAACTGTAGATGTTCACAATAATAGAAAGTTGAAAAAGGTGAAATGAAAACAAAAGCGCACTTCCTCAAGTGGTACAAACTATACAACACTGGAGAATAAACCTACTTTTATGTTAATTCATATTAATATGGAACAGGACAACAAAATACAGGAAGATGCAGGTACTTTATTTGACAGATTATAGAGGAGAATAACCAGTGTTCGAGAGTTGGCACTTCAATAAGAACTTTGTTCTGAGGAAAGACCAGTTCAGCCTCAAGCTTGGCTGACAACTATAACACCAACAATAAGAATCTAACCCAAAAAAGTACCAACTTCACCTTCTTTGATGAGTTAAAAATATCCGTGCGGTCACATATGTAAAAGTACACCAGAAGGGCACCAAATTCAGATCTGCACAGGATTAAGATTACTAAGTTCAACAGACCAAGCATTTCTCAATTTGAATCCAAACACAATAATTCACTTACATAGCTCTAAGCGTCAATCGGTTATCAATCAAGAATTGCTCCTCCAACAAAAGGAACCTAAGTAGCTCACGTAATATAGTCAGAGAACATACATTATAACAGTTAAGAACTTTCAAAAAGTGAATGTCAACGATTATAAACCTGAAAATAGGAGGTGAGGCAGATGAACTCCGATTAGCTTTTGGAGAAGCTGACTGAAGGCCTCCACCCTCCAGTAAAACAGCTTTGTCATCTTCTTTGACTGTATCATCTCCCACTTCAGCCAAAGCAATATCAGAGTGCCTATTAGCAATGACGGCGACTTAGTTAAAAATTCATGAAAGCTTAATAATATATGCACATAGTGTAAAATTATATAATACATAAAAAAGTGTAAAATTATATAATACATAAAAAATTTTACGAGAGTAAGATGCATTCAACTCACGCTTTGGATACGGCGGCATTTTTCTTATACTCCAAAAACTCAGAATAGATCCAAGCAGCAATAACAAATACAGTTCCAAAAAAAAATGAGACCTGAAATTATGCATCCCAATTCGGAAAATAAGCATTAGCATCTTATCATTGTAATCCAGATATGCACCGACTCAAATACAAACCAATGGAAAACGAAATGAGGACAAACTAAATCAAGTGCTACTCAGCATATCGAATGAAATTCCAAAAATCGAAGCCAAATACACGAACTGCATACGAAATGAGCAGAAACTAAACCAAAAGCCACTTAGCATTTGTCCTATTGAAACTTCAAAATCGAAGCCAAATACACGAATTGAGAGCCAATAAGCACAAAAAAATTCAAGAGCAGCATTTGTACCGATTGAAACTTCAAAATCGAAGCCAAATACAGGAATTGAAAACGAAATGAAGACAAACTAAATCAAGAGCTACACAGCATTTGTAACGATTTGAAACTTCAAAATCGAAATTAAAATCACGAATTGAAAACGAAAAGAGCACAAAACTAAAACAAGAGCCACGGATTGATACTTGGAAATGGAAGCAAGATCAATAAGAAAATTGAGGTAAAAGAAGGAAATTAAGCCAAAGCGAATGCTAAAAAAAACCACGAACCTGGCCGGGAGTAATAGGACTAGAGATCACCATTTTTGGATCTCGGTTGAAGCAGTAAGAAGGAGAAAAAAA